>JAVQJG010145007.1:0-11675 GCA_036024015.1 Craterocephalus amniculus
AGTGAATTGGCGAATATACAGACTGGAATCAATGAATTTGTTATTTTGCGCCTTGTCAGTCTGCCGTCTCACACAAACCAGTGTCACTTACCGCATGACGTCACCTCTTACCGCATGACCTCACCTCACGTCTATATGTAAGCACATTCAGAACAATTCCAGAGTGTTATTCAGCATGACGGTGAGTACAAAATGAAGGCACATCATTCGGAGGGCGGAGTATTCCTTTAAGAAGAAATGTAAGGGATTTGTGGGAAGTCATTCATGTGCAGTCTTTGCATATAATAAAGCTTGTTACATGGTATGGGTGCTTAGAAAAAATATGTTTTTTAAAAAAAGGGACTATTGTTCCTTTGTGGACACAAACACAGCAGTTTTAACGGAGTGACAGAATTTTAATAACTTTATTAACTTTTATTTTTTTATTTATGCGAAAATGGATGGTTCTCCACGCTTTATGCCTCTAAATGCATCTGTCAATTATGTTCTCGAATCTGGAAACCATGCTGTTGGTGATCAGACCAGCAAAGTTGCGTCCCCAAACTCGACCCACCAGTCAGTTAGATCCAGAATGTCTGCTTTTCTCAACTCAAACAGTTAAGAAATAATTCAAACAGCTCCACTCCTTCATGCATGGTCCCCTAATGACTGCAGTAAGGATTTTTCTTCATCAACGTACCATGAATATTTATAGTCTACCTTCTGATAATCAAATCCAATTGCAATGTGTATGACAGTTTCTTCCAATGACTTTATTATTTTACAGCTTTTTATTTTCCCTGGCCCATCTGATTTCATGCCAACGAATTGCACGTAAAAAGAAAAAATCTAATAATAAAAAAAGAAACAATTACGGGGTTAGCTTTTCTTTAATGTTGTATAACCATATATGGCAAATAAGTCCTGAAGGTCCGTTTTTTCCCGATAATGACTTGCATTCCATACATTATCCCACTTATTACATGGCTACTTGCAAAATGTAAAATTACAGTCTTTCACTCTTGTAAAGGCCAAATAACTTATTGGTGATTTGTGCTAAGAATAAATGAGTTCCCCACTATCGGGGTGTTTGCTGCTTTGCAACGTTTGTTTGTTGAATCATGCTGGGACTAGTATTTTTGTCTTTTGCATTTTTGAGAGGGTGAATCCAACACAACCTGGATCCAGAGCTCAAAATCCCCACACTCGCCAAAGATGTTCAAATTAATTGGGAAGTCATCTATTTTGCTGCCAAAGAGTGTTGCTGAGCACTCGTTTTCTGTTTTCCCCCATTGGAATAAGTGACCGGACTACTTGCAATATGGAGTCATATTAGGTTAAGCGGTTAAAAAAGAAAAATATACCCCATCGCCCATGACAGCGGCCATTATTTAGTTTCAGCGGTCATTATATGAAAATAATGACCAGTGGAAGGTTGGGAAAGCCCGTTCACACCAGCAGGGCATTAAACTGCATTCTATAAAACTGTGTCATAAAAACAAATAAATTAATAGATGTAGTTACTGGATCATGTTTTTTTCAGTTCTGTTTTCTATGATTCTTGCACTTTTCACATGTAAACACTTTTTGTCATTTTTAAACATTCAGAACAATTTTTTTGTTCCCTATTATTTTGAAAGTATCCCTGTATGCCTCAAAGGATCTGAACCCAATATGCCGCTGCATGACTGATGTGTTACAGAGACTACCTGTAGTTAGTAGTTATAAAGGTGTGGACACACATGCACCCACAATTAGAGTCCTCATCAATCACTGAACCATTAGTTGTGCAGATTTATGCCAGAGGAGCCACTAATGAAGGTGCAACCACTCATACTGTAGGCATGCAGAACCAAGGATATTCAAGCCAAAAAGAAACACAAGTGACTATTTACTTCAGTACTTTTCAGTAAAAACTAAAATCCCTTTTGTATTTTATACAACGTTGCCCATGCTTGTGTGTGGGCATCTGCAGAGCTCAGGGCTGTAATCTTTGAATACTAATTAAATGACCTCTGGCATCTAATTACCTCTGAACAAACACAAGGCCAAACTGGAAAACAGAACCTATGAAAGTGCTGTTTCTCATTTAAAAGTGGCAACACGCCCACAACAGAAAAAAAAGTTGCTGACCTGACTGAAAACATCACATCTAGTCTGAGCAAAACTAAAAAAACACTAATCGCATTTGAAATAACATATAGGGCTCTCCTCATGCTGCTGACCCACTGGGAGACGGACAAGACACCTCTCAGGGTTTCCTGTGATATCTACATACGTCTGGTTCGCACAACTATTCAACTGTTTCTGAATGCCTGGGTAACTTTCACAGGAAACCCAAGGGCGAAGTTTCCCTGCATAAAGCAGCAATGTTGCAAAATGATGAAAGTTACTCATTTCATCTGTCATTGCTTTGAATATCATGACTGATGGATGTTGTTGTGGTTGTGCCAGAAGATATCTCAGTCACTAATCATTTCACTGTACATGCATTTCTTTTTCCTTTTTGGAACTTGTGTGATCTTAAAGATGGGAAAATAATGAACAGCTTCTACTAAAACTGGAGAGCTGGAACCATTTCAGTGTCACTGGGTATAGTTCGTATCAACCCTAAAGACAAATGTAACTTTAGACTAGCTGATTGTGCATCTAGGATCCCCATCACTGGTCTTTCTAGAAGAGATCAGATTGTAATGATAGCACCAAAGAGTTTTTGTACAGAGTATGTAATTCATCTTCTGGAGCAAGGCGCTTAAATCAGAGAGGGAAGAGAGCAGAACTACTGAAGGAAGACTGTAATCTTTTTTTCTATGATTGGTTTTTCATATAGCAGTTATATTCCAAACACATTAAACCCCTGTGACATTTGTTTTTGATTGTGAGTGTATGTGTTTATTTTTCCAAGACCTAGAACAAAGTGGATATATTGTGTTGTAAATTACGTTTCAAAGCATTCAGTTTCCCAGAAACTTGCTTCTTTTACTTGTGAGGGCTCCGACACAGCTGACTCAAATGAAATAGATCCATGGGCCTTTGAAGTTCTGCACAATGACTCATTCATTTGAGACAGGTGTGTTGGAGCAGGGAAACGTTGAAAACCTGCAGGATTGTGGATCTTGAGGACCAGAGCTGGACTCCTCTGCCTCAGCAAATATGCTCCCCCATTTCATGCAAAACAACGATATACTAAGCATTATAGTCCCAGAGTCATCACATGACCAGTAAAATATATAAATGTATATAAATGTATCTTCAGATGAAAGAACTATTTTTTAAAAGCAGGAATAATGATATAATGTGTGAAACACTCCTGTCAGCACTAAAAAAAGTTGTAGTTTTATAAAATGCCTGGCTCTGAAAGTGAGTCATAGACTAAATTGAGATTTATTGATTGTGAGAAGTGCTAACACAATGAGAAAACAACAGTAATCAATAGCGGGTTCCCTCAGCAGTGCTTCCAACAGTTTGACTCACCGCAGCAGGCGCGTTGACCACAGAGAGGTTATAGCCATAAAGAAAGGATGAACCCAGGGCCCCGAAGAAGGCTGCGCTAAACAGGCAGGCTGTGATTGGCTGCTAATGAGAGAAACACAGGAGATCAGATACACAGACTCACGCTTCACCACTGGCACTCATATCAATGTTAAAGTCAGAGCATATGGGGAATACTTTATATAGATCTAGGTATGTAGGTCAGGAAACTAGGTTATTCCTTCATTTTACCTTTGAGTAGATCCCTGCTTTAACAATATAGCCTACTGCACCCTAGTTTCATGCAGCAAAAACTAGTGAGTTACACATTAAAGGCAGCTGATTTTTTGTGTGTGCAACTCTAATTGTCATTTATTACAAATCCATACATACATTCTCTCATATCTAAATAAATAAACACACATATTAAGTCATACAGTGCATGCCTGCGCATACACTTCCACACCTGTGACTGAAAAAAGCCACGAGCTTCACATTCCTGGCAAGATACATGAAACTGTGATCTTTTTAAGATGGCTTTGTACCTTTTTGTTTAGTTTTTTTTACAAGTAACCTCAAGGGTTTGGGTTTTTCTGTCTGGTTAATTAAGGTGGACACATCACAAAGCAAAGAAATTATGCAGCACGCTAGTAAGTTAAGTCTGAGAAGACAGCTTGCTCATGACCTGTGTGTGTGTCGGTTGAGGTTGGACAGTATGAGCATCTGTTCTACGTGGAACACATACAGTGAAGTTTGTGAGATGCTCAACCCTCACATGCCCCCTGGACATTTTTGTCCACTTCCAAAAATTCAAGACTCCCTCACAGACAATCACTCTGCTCACCGGACTTGACTTCTGGTGAAGAAGTGTTATCCTGTAAAAAATTTCAAAAGCCCAACCTTCTAGAAAGTGGACAAAAAAGTCTATGTGAAGGGCCATACATGTAAGTTTTCTGAGGGGTAACTCAAGGGTTTCTATAATCTGTGGCAAAGCTTTAACTTGAATTACATGATTTTTTTTTTCGATTTCGATTAATGTAATGGTCAGTAATACTGGGGATGTTGATCTGTTATTGAAGAAGTACTTCAGAAAGAGTGCAATTAGATTTTAGAAATGAAGGGGGATCTTTTTATAGGTGAAAACAGATGTCTAGAATCAATGCTGATAAAACAGATTATAAGACAAAAATGAGGGGGACAGAACATGAAAGAAGATTTAAGAGGTTAAAGGCAGAAAGGAGTAGATGAGGAAATGCCACAGCATCATTGAAGCATTTTTCCCCTGAGACAATGAGTGTGCTCAGCAGATTTTCTGACACAGTTTCATTCCGGCATATCTGGAGTGCAAGCCTGACATTTAAGACAGAAGATGGTAATGATGCGGAGGAGTATTAATGATTATTATGAGTTATGTTTTGGGTAACATGAATATGTTCTGAGTTTAATTTGAGCTAAAGGGTTGAAACTAGAAGAAATTCTAATAAATATTTAAATCATCCTGCTTTTTTAAAAATCTTTAATTAAAAATATTACACCTGGGAAAACATTGAGAGGTTGTTTTTAGGAGCTGAAATCATTCTATGCAACCTCTGTGGTGGGTTCGGTCTAAAAGTACTGTCATCACCATCATCACTTTCCTGTGTCCATTCATTTAAAAATTAAATAGCAAAGAGCATCTTTATATTCAGAACACCAAAATATACTTTACACCAGCAGGCCACCATGTTGCAGAGCTACCCAGTCCAACATGTATGAATACAATTCTGAACGGCTGTATGAGGGTGAGTTTCTTTGTGACAAGATGAATGTATATGGGACGGGATAGTGATAGGAAGAAAAATGCCGGCATTTAAGGATTTGATCTACTCATGATAAGCACATAGGAGTTGAGCACGTCCTAGGTGGCATATGGCATATGACATTTAGTTTGAGCTGTTTAAAAAACATGGCAACACATCAGCGAAAGGAGACGAGCAATGTGCAGTCTCATTCAGTGCAAATGGTTTATTTCTGTAAACCTTTACAGTCAGAAGTCCAGTGAGTATAGAAATATGTTAACAGCATGAAAATTGGACCATGACGTGCAACATCATGTGCAATATCATTTTAATGTCAAATGATTAAAAAAAGCATCACTTTCCACTCGTTCCAATACAGTCATTAATCTGAACTCCTTTATGTCGAGACATGATGGATACCAGTGTTATTCAAGTCTTAAGACATGACTGACACGATTCATTTTTCTTTTTCATTTTTGATGCTAGAATATTCCTCCCCTTTTTTAGAATCTCCAGAAAGGAGATTCTTTTCTAAACCAGTAATCAAGAATATCGGCAGGTGCTCTAGTGGCATCTAAAAGTATAATCTGCTTATCAAACTTTCAATCATTCTTACTCCCACCTCTGTGTTTCACCATCAGAAAGTTCAGACAGTACATTCACAGTGGCAGACCTTCATCCAATCTGAGCTGAATGAATTTATGGAGCTCTCATGTTCTTTCAACAGATTTTTTTGCTGTTTTTACAAAAGTTTAATCTTGAAGTTTTATGCCAAAGACAAGGCAAGTTTGCATTATTTTCTTGGATGTCATGCATACAGGTGTGCAATTTCGCTTCAGACTAAAACGCTGTACAGAAATATGAATAAAAAGAAAACCTCTGCAGTGAGTCTGATGATCATGATTTACAGAGTCAGACTGTGCAAGCAGCACATTGTCTACTGTATTACTTTGGGAGGTTGTCTACTACAGCTATAATTAATGACAGAAAGGCTCATTTTCTTCCTCCTGATTACTGCTGAGGCTGTGCTTCCACTGATTTTAGTCACCTTGTTATATCCAACTCCAACATCCCCAAACAGCTTTTTTGCATGTGGGGTAATATTGAAAATATACAGTTTAAACTCACTAATTCCAAAACTGACACAATCTAAGTAAAGTTCAACTTGGTCTTGTCTTGAAAAATAAATACAGTAAAAGGGCATAATTTCATATTTTATGACATTCACTTATCAGTTCCCTGGCATGGCTTTAAAGCTTATCATGGAAATAAAAAAATAAAACCTGCACACTAGGAATTTATTGTACTAAAAATCATGAAGTTGTTCAGCTATTAACCTGTGACAGTCTCAAAACTCTACAACTTATGCCTGTATTGATGGGATACTACTTAACAGTGTTACTTTAAGGTGCAGCATGACAAATACTAACTGGTAACCCAAGCACAGCTGAAAGCAACCCTAGCACACAATCATGCAAAGCCTTTGCATCGTACAATTTCACTTTGTTTATCAGTGCATAGACATATGAATGAAGACTTTTATTAACAAAACCAAATTAAATGAGAAGATGTCACATTCTTTCATCTTTTGAATGTGTTTGATCTTCACATTTGTCTATGTCTAACAAAAGATTTGCAGCTATTTCTGAGCACAGTGAAGCAATCCATGTGCATATATTTCCATATGAATCTTCAGAGGCAAAGAGCATTTTTAAATAGTTCTTATATGCAGAAATGGATAAAATATTTATATGATCAAATAATGCCGTAGCAAATAACGAGGTCAAATAATGAATACTCAGGCTTAAACCTTGAATTCTAATGAAATAGAATACTATTTCAGATAATTAAGGTTACGACGTTGTCTGGATTATTTTCAGTAAAAAAAACGTTCTTCATAATGATCTCCTGTGGTTACTTGGAATTACACATTAAAGATAATAAAGAGGCTTAAGTAACTGGAGAAATATTACACCAAACTGTTTTACATTCAGTGGTTTAAACAAGTAATATCACTACTGGTATATACTGGGACCCCCATCAGATAACGTAAAAATATTGATCACATGTCTTATATTGTACCTCTTATTGTATTTGTAATAAAAACAGAATCTGAATTATTCATTATTATTCTGAATTATTATTAACGAGTTTACATGTAACAAAATGCAAAGTACAAATATTGCTTTGTTCCAGTAATGCCACAATGCTAATAAAAAAACACATGTTATACCTTTCATCTGTGAACTCTGCCAACTAAAGCGTGCATTGACATTGAACATTAAAAAGCGATTACTCAACAAAAGTGAAGACCTTATTCATGTTTAAGTTATTATGTTACACATGGGTCAAAGAGTTTCTCAAGAGCATTTGACAAAATACAACCTGCAGTAACTCAAAGATATTTCTTCTCTGTGATATCAAATTTATGCATCAGCGCATTTTATGCATCTCACTCTTAATGGAGGTGTTATGTTTGGAAGGTACGAATGTAGATGCACGATTGTTCACCTTTGGTAACAGTTTGAGCAAAGAGAAATAGAAGAAGCTATATGGAAATATTTCCACTGGGACCTTGCTCAGTTGGCAAAGCAGAAAAGCTACGCAGCATATTGTATTATGGAGTGGTTTATAATTGACTAGGTGGAGGCTGATAATGAAAGTGGCAGAGGAAAGATCAAAGCCATAATGCTAATGTTTGTCACCAGTGGTGAGGGGCTAGGATTAATAAATATTTTATTTTAAAAAGTTATAAATAAACATTTACAGTTGTTCATAAACAGAATAATAAACATGTCCCTGAGATATGAGACTCTCTGCGTGCACAGCATAAATAAATCTTATTTATTATACTTTCGTTTTACACAAGTTAAGCTTAATCAGTTAATTCTCTGAGACAAATGTGAAGATTATATTATTACGCAATAAGTTGCTTTTTTAGCAGGTCAAATACTATGAGAGCAGCAGCAGGATTTTACACAACAGATCATGAACATCTTAACTGTACATGTCATCACTGTGGGTTAATGTACGACCCAACAGGTAAATAAGAAGGATGGCTGTGACCTACATCATGCTATCACCACAGTGCAGACACACCATATATCAGACCGGACAAAACGGATTCCTCCAGGTTTGGCATTTGTCAGGGAAATAATAACTTCCAGGCCTTAAAAAATAGTGGCATAATCACACCAACCTTTTCAGAGCCCTTCTCTGAGTTGTTTGCTTTGTAATCAGCCTGTCCATCCTTTTGTTTGTCCATGTTCAACCTTCAGCAACCTGAAAATAGAAGATCATAATACAGCATGACACACTTAGTTAATATAGAGCCACAAAAGGCACGCAAGGATTGCTTGATAACATGGATGGGGAAGTGTAATGTCTCAAACAAACAAAGCAGTGAATCATAAGGAGAAAAGGAAATGGCAGTGCATCTGTGTGTTGACATGCGGCACAGGAACTGGTACTGAAACATAGGATTACAGATCAGACCTTGGTCAAAAGTTCAGGATTATGCCACACAAAGCAAAAGCTTTAAAGTTAAGTTAGTTCAGATAAATCTGAAGCACAAACTTTCCAATACAGAGAAGAAGAACAATGGTCTGAATTTGCAGGGTAGGACTTAAAACGGGTGGGGGACCAAAGACTGAGTGTGCCACCTAGTGGTTACAGCTGTCCAACCATATTATGGAAGCAGAGCTCAGTTGATCAGCTTAGACTGTCCAAAACTGCTCAAAATAAAATCTTTTCGAGGGAAAAATGTAGAATTTATGGGAAAACGGGGTTTGAAATGGATATATAATATATATCAGAGTCACCGATTAAACATTAGTCATCTTCTGGAATTCAAATGAGTTCTTGATGCGATGGAAATGAAAACCAGCAGGACTCTGAGACATGATGACCATGAATAAAAACCCCAGCTTTGCAGTGAGTTCCTGAGAAGGCACACCACATGACCACATCCACTAAAAGTGAAATTTCAGGCGTGTCTGTACATTAAAATAAAATCAATCATGGTTTGATTATGACAGCAACTGCCAGCTGCAGGAAACCTGGGGTGAAGTTAAAACCCCCATCCGCAAACTGGCAGAGAGTTATTATCAGGTTTGAAATATTGTGTATTCACCATCAGAACCCCATACTTCACCACGGAAAGACTTTATTAGTAGTGAAACAAAAACATGATCAATCCAAGAGAACATTTCGATTGAGCAACCTAGGCTTCTGCCCCTCCCAGCAGCCTGACATGCGTCAAAAGTCTTTCATTTGATTAAAATGAAGAGGAAACCAGAGGTTATCAAAGGTCAAACCACTGCTGCAGTTGTCTACCTACACATCTGGCATGCACTTTTGCCTGGCCTTTTTAAGACCGAGAGCAGAACATCCCAAACATATTAACAGGTCCACTGGTACAAGGAGCAACATAAAACAAATACATCCAAGTTTATCCTTCCCTTATGACAGCAATAAATGATAGGGTGGTAACATTGATACAATATAATTATGTTATTGCCCAAATACAAAGCGAAATATAACATAAAAGCAGCAGATAGTTGTCAATGCTGGAAAAAGAAAAATAGGTCATTCTTATATATAAACTCCTCTCCACTGTGTTTTACTGCCTTCCATACTGAAAATATATCTTAGATCAATAGCGTATTTCACAGATTAACCTTTAAGCCCTTATAAAGCCTCTTATACAGTATGGCCACAGCTTAATGCAGTAGAATTAAAAACAAGCCTTCAAAAATACTGACAGTAAAATTATACATTTACAGCTCATGTGCATGAGAATGTAAGTTTGCAGAACAACTCACCCGCCCGCTGCTATTGTGCTCAAAGTAAACAGCTAAAGAAATTTGCTGGTCCATAACCAGCACAGCTCAGTCACATGGTCAGAAAGTGAATCTAAAGACCTGCTGCTGTTTTTTCTAAATCAAGGGAAATTACTGGGTGAAAAGAATCAGCAGGACGATTCTTACCTGCGTACAGACTGTGTGTCCAAAGCATAAAGAGGAAAAACAGCAAAAACATCACAGAGACATAACGGCGATAACGCTGACAAATTATTAACTTTAAGGAGTTCATCACCTCCCTAACCCACTGTGATACAATATTATGACATCATTACAGTCAGGTCTGCATTCCAGAGGAGAGTAAAAATACCACATTTCCCTGTAGAGACAATTAGGGATTACCTAAGCTGTGTATGGTCCTGTCATTTCCACACTTCTATAAAACAGAATTACTTCAAACGAAGATGAAATGGTACAAGTTCAAAGTACTTGACCTCAGAGAGGATGGATCAATTATGTCATGACCCTTAAACCATACAAACCAAAGTTCGTAAAAATTCAAGTCACAAACTGTACACATTGTACAATTAGGCTTATATGAAGTTGTATGAAACCACTGTAGTCTTTGGCAAATTTTTTTATTTGGCATCCCTCTGAAGGAAAAAGTGGAATTATCAACTGGATTCTATAAATACCTAAAAGATATAATACTGTTTTATCATCAAACCACTGTGTTGCAACAAGGAAGGCATGATGTTGCAAAGGAAATGATGTGTTGTTACTTCTACTCTATTGTGGTTGCCTGACTTTTGAGCCACTGAGGGAAAATATCTACAATTGGAAAATGACATGTTTTTCTTTGTATCACTTTTTCAAAACATCACACTTTGTCCTATTTTAAAAAGTAGGGATGAGTTTCGCTGAGATAATGCCAGATCATTATCTCAGCAAGAAAAGCTGATTTTAAGCATGCAGGGACCTTGTCACATGTTCAACCAAAAACTATGTAACAATAATGGATGAATAATAATGGATTAGATTAATATGACACATTTCATACTTAGAGCACTTCACATATTTATCAACTATTCATCCAGTCCTTATTCATTCCTGGTGATGGTGATTTCCAATGACAGAAACATCGCAGCCAATCTGTGACCACCACAGAACCATGGGATTCCCACGGCTAACCTACCGACACACCCTACCACCTGAGCCTCTGCCATTCTGCCTTTTTAATGAAGTCTCTTCTAGTTTTCCTGCTTCATAAGGGCCCCTTTAAAAACAACATATGTTCTTTGCTGTAGGGTACCAAAACAGTACCCCACATAAAAGTGTCATAAAAATGTGATAAATAAATATTTTTTAAACCTTTTTTCACATCAGATCTTTGCAACAACTTCAGACCTTAGCAGATATGTAGTTTTTTTAATATACATTTGGATTTGTTTGTGTTTTTGCCCTATTTGTCATAAAAAGTCTTATTCTTTTCAGATGAAAAAAACAGGAAACATGCATTATTTCTGAAAATAAGGTGCAAACTGGAATTTTTTTAATGAGGTTAATACACCCTTGACTAGGTCAATAACTGATGAGAAAACCGATTTTGAATCTTTATTACTTTTTGAGATATGATTCTTTTATA
>JAVQJG010145008.1:0-29956 GCA_036024015.1 Craterocephalus amniculus
TTGAAATCGAGGTAAAAGGATTGATAATTTTAATGTTACTGTAGAAACTAAAGTGGGAAAGGTCTTGCCGCCGTTAGATGCGTTAAAAGTGGCCGATGAGCACCTAAATGCGGTCCATGTGGTCCATTGACAAAAATGGTGCACGAGCACTTCTAGCGGTTACGTCAATATCGCAGCTCGCGCACGCGTTATCTCGCGTCAACGCGCGCGGCCGACGTGCCGAACTGACATTAGCGACGCACGGCGGCCATGATGCGTACGCGGACGCGTCGCCAGCAGCAAGTATATCCCAGCCTTAACAGTGAAGTTTATTTGGTGTTATTTTAGAAACAGGGCAGGGTAATCCGACAGCTACTTTATTCTCCTGTCGGATCATTTACCTCTTACTCACTATATAAAACTGCAGAGATGCTAATCTGTTAGCCTACTGTAGAAAAGCTCTGTTGCCATGGTTACAGCACAGGATTTTCTCTTTTGTAGCGGCGGCAGGTCCACTAACTCTCTCCCTCTTCATCTTCCTGCTCCTCTAACTCTCAGTTCATCAGATCATCTCTGAGTCTGTAGGTCACAAAATACGATTTAACAGGATGATATTAGCTATTAGCAGTAGCTTTATAGAGGGCACACCTGTAACTTATCGGCATCAATAAGGAAACAATATTATGTATCGAACTGTACCTATTCAAAACACTCCAACTTGTGCAAGATGTTTTTGCATTTTGGTACCATTAACTAGGGTAGCAGTGTCAACATCTTCACAGGTAAACGGGTATACGAATAAAATATCATACCGGTTTACAAAAATCAATAACATTGCACGTCTTTTCTCCCCTCCTCATTTATTTCTTAACCATTAGCTTGCATGCCGTATTTTTAGGGATGATGATGTTGCTTGAGAGCTTCAGATAATAACATTAAACAGCTATACACTTAGATGTTCCCAGTAGAGCAATTATCGGCATAGATAGTAGATGCGTGAGGCGCAATGTTATGCTGAAAGAAAAACAAAACAGCCAGTGTCATGCCACTTCAAATTGAGTCGAGGATGCGATGACTGCTAACAACAAGGTGAGTGCTGTGTGGCACTGTGGCTGTAACCTGTCATTCGTATATATGGCTAAGAATGACATATTTATGTATATATGTATATTCTGATTACTGACATGCACTAATCCATGCACGTCAACCTGTTTGCAGCACAGCTGATGTCCACAACAGATTTCCCTTCACGGATAATACAGACTCTTCTGATTTTGAGATTACAGATAAATGTGGGACCAAACATACACATATGCAGCCAGCTTACTTATGTTTCTCTCTACATTTTGATACTGGCAATACGCAAAGGTCAGAGTGAAATGTAGATGGGAATAGTATGGTTACTGAACACAGAATTATTCAAAAAGCTAAACTAAAAATAAATATATCTCTGTTTACAACTCTGTTATAAATTAACACAAACAGAATAAATATGCATTGGCCTTATATGCAAGAAAAGAAATTGGTAATCAATGTGTAAATATGTAATAAATCACAGCAGTAAAAAGATTATTATAACAAAATTATTCTCCCTTGTCAACTACAGCTGATTTTCCAGAACGCCCTTGGTCTACACAGAGGCTGCCAGAAGTATCTGAGATCACAGTCCAAGTAAAAAATCTAACAAAGAGCACAGTAAAAACGTAGTGTGGTAAAGGTCATATTAAAGTGACATTCAATGGAAGATGATCTCACTGGATGTCCTTTTACAGAGGATACATAGCCCATTTTTATTGTTGTGAAGAAAAATATTGGATAAATTGCATTTCTGCTAAGGTGCTCATTTACATTAATTTCAAGTACATCAATCAGTGAACAAAGCTCTAATTTAAAAGCTCTTTGTTGCCTATAGTATTGCAGTCACTCCCCTCTTCCAGAGGTTACAAGCACAGCATCAAAGTCGGAGACTACCTTGGTTACAAATACATTTTGATTATATTCCTGCAAGGAATGAATACAACAGTGACCTCGAGCAAGTAGTACCATATGCACATATTACTCACACTCCACTTAAGACTCCAGCTGAGAAAGCTAATGTGATTTGTCCATGCAAAGAGTGAGAGAGAAAGCAATTGAGGAAGAAAAGCAGAAAGAGGTGAGAAAGGGGTGCGTTTTTATTACAGAGCAATCATCCTTGAATTAAGTCCCACAAAACTAATTCTGTGTGATTATAGGATCTGTGCAGAAAAAAGGAGTAGACAACAAATCACTACATCAAAATAATTCAAGTTACAGTTCAACTGAAGGACCATATGAAATATTTCTACACATCAGCCTTGACAGATGACATCCTGTTCACTTAACTGTGAAATCTGCTATCAATAATTAATCAAATCAGTCTAAAGATACAATTGATTGCCTGTTGAAAATATGCAGTAAGTTATATGCCCATAAACAATATAAAACTAAGTTATAACTCTGTTGTAATTCTGAATACCTGACCTAAGCTCCAGCTTAAACTAATGTCAATCATGCATTACAGGGGTATCAAGAAATGTCGTAAAATAAAGAGTGCAAGTGGGTTGCATATGTCACAGTCCATGCTATTCCTAAGTAGTTACTGAACAACTTTTACTGAAAGGACTCTTAAATGACCAGGATTTCCTGAGCTGCAGTGCATGTAGCGTAAAGACATGCTTCAATGCTGCATGTGTATTGTTTTATGCTTTAACTTTGCTAACTTCTAAGCATGAGCATTTTTAAACCATGTCTGGTCTTCCTGAGAATAACGGAAGGCCATCAGAGCTTCTTTAGTACTGCCAGGTTTATTGCAGTTTTAATAGAACACATTAATGTGTACCCACTAATTCTGGCAAGGTAGTAAAAGATCAACTTAAACTTCAAGACAGTGCGAGTACAACCATAAATTTTAAGTGTAAAAGTAACGTTGACTTATTACTTATGCAAAACCCATGTGAAACTATAATCAACCACTTCCTGTTCTTCTCTAACATGCTTGTTTGGCTGTCAAGTTATGGTAGCACGTGTTGATTTGGTAGCAAAACGCTCCTGACAGATCAAACATTTCAAATGGCCAATTTGCACATAAAGAACTAACACTGTTTTAATGTTGATGTTGCAAACTCCAGTTCTGCATAACAACGTATCTTGAAACCAATAAGTGACAGCAACTGTTGAGAAACCAGCTGAGTTTGGGAAGAGAATTTTGTTTAATTATTATCATTAGCAATTTATGCACTTTTAGCAGCGTGTCGCGTGGCTCATTTCTATTACTGACTTAAAGTTCAACACTTCCATACGGCCTACTGGCAACAGAAAATCCGCGAAGTGGTGCTGGCATACATACCGATGAGAATCGCTCAAATCCCAACATCCCAGCTAATCAGATGCCGCGAGGTCTATGTCTACAAAAGTTGGAGGCACGAGGATGCTGCTGAACTAGCGACACTAGGCAGCGCCGTACTAACACGTGTACCCGGTTAACACTAGTTTTCAGCAGGTGAACTTTAAAATTTAAGAACCAGCTTTGCGTGTTAGGAAGACCACTCGACTTGTCTATGGAGCTGTCCTTAAAGCTAAACGTTAGCACAACCCAACTTCCAAGCTAACCATAGTTGAATTAGCATGTGGTTTAGCGGGCTAACCTTAGCAAACTAACTTACCGTTAGATCTCACGAGAAGCTAAATATGAAACATTAACGCTTGCTAAACCAAAGCACAGACTGTTGAACAAGTGAAATAAAATATTACCTTACTCATTCCCAATGACACTCGTTCGCATAGCAGAATACCATTTTTTATTTTATTTTTAGTATTCTGTTGATAGACTACTTAGCTAAGTTGGCTAATGATACCATAGCTAGTTCTTGTCAGCTAGTGTTCTAGTTAAATGCACCGTGCCAAGAAAAATTGACATTTTGATTAGTTTCCAGTCTATTAACATTACCTGCATTGGTCACATGCTAGCTAGCGCTACAGCAGATTCAGACGACAGCGTCAACCATATCACAACATTTAACACTATGCTTGACCGAGGTTTATTATTCTATTGCTGCGTACAGACAGAAGTATCATAGTTAGCATCCCAACGGCAGTTGTTAACCAGTTAGCAGCAACGGCTAGGCGCAGCAGCCTGATATTAGTTAGCCGAGCTAGCTGATTGTTCCGCGCATAACTTTGCCGATGTATTAGTGTGCAGCCAAAATTTGCGTCCATACTAATTTTTTATAGACTAGTAAAATTCAAGTTGTTGCATTTATTTTACTACAATAACCCAACTGGAGGTACACTTCAAAAACAGCTTTTGAAGCTTAAGAATTACACATACCTCACTTCCGTAAATTTGCTGCAGGTTCGGCCGCAGCCATGTTTTCAATCCAGTCAACTAGTCGGGGTGTGAGCCGACTCAGCCGCTCTCATCGAAGTGCAACACTATCCTCTACATTTTTGTCCCTGCCAACAGAACTGTCGATCAAAATACCCTCGATGTCACCTTGCCCAATTTATGACCAACACTTTATATCACAGACAACTCAGTATAATTGACTCATTTCCCCCCCTTCTTTCTACCCCCCAGATCAGAGTAGCGAAAATTAAGAGAAGCACAGTATTCAACATGTTTTCATCAAGTTTTAATAGTGTCAGCCAGCTAAAATCGTGATAGATCTCACTAAAATGCAAATGTTTGGAGTACAGCATTCAGTTAACCCATCAGCCAGAAGATTAAGCTACACCATGCCCATACACAAAAATAATGCCTTTAATTAATTAGATTGCTGACGATGCTGATTACATCTTACAATATGCTTCTAAGGCTGTACAATTTAGTGAAGATAGATCCAGATTGCGTGCACATTTTATGAGCAGCTTTGCATTTGCATGCAATTACATGTGATGTTAAAACTGTGCTTGAGTGTTATGCATGCATTCATTACAGTCTGCCTGCCACATATTTTCTACAAAAAAAATATCTATTGACATGAATCACTCAAGTGCTGAAACTTAACCAACATACTATCAGTACTGATACATTCAAGTACAAACCAGACATCTGCCAGGAGGATGCCAATTTGTACTTTATACAGAACAGTGCAAAAAACAAAAGTCATTCCTGAGACTAGACAGTTATTAGTCCCTTCATAACCTTTTGATATTCATCACTTAAGTGTCACATTTTACTCTCCCTACCATTCAGTGGACAATATTCTCTTACAACAGGAAAAATAAGTGAGATATCTACAGCAATGTTTTGTGATTCATCAATATCAGCAACACATAAACATACAATATATGTGCTCATTTGGTCAAAAAAAAAAAAAAAGAAAAAATATGGCATTCAGAGGTTTTTTTTTAGCTGCACACAATTTAAATGCTCATTTCTGGAAAAAACAACCGGACACATGAATTCTAGTGCTAAGATAGAAATTTAAGAGCTTTTTATACAGATTTGTACAACACACCAAACCTTTCCAGACATGTTCAATCCCTCACAGCAGGAAAGATTAGGTCCTTTGCTTGAATGCTTCTCGAAATAAAGTGAAGTGCAAAAAAAAAAAAAGGCTTCTTTTAGATTTCTTGTTTTCATCCCCATTGTTTGCCGTATAGTGCTTTGTTTAAACTGAGCGCGTCTCCACCTCAATCTTCTCCTCTGACTGCGACGTGTCAGCTTCCTGATGACTGATGCTTGGCCGCACTGTTAACAGCGGACCGCCGCCGTAGATGGAGTGGAGGAAGTTCCACGTCTCTTCAGAGATCTGACCTGAGTCTGCCCCTGCAGGATCAACGCAAGCACAAACGTAACTTATAAATTAGTAGAAATCAATTAGAAAATCCACAATAACTTCCCCTTGCTAAAGAAAATATTTATTAAATCTGCTTTGTTTACCTTGTTTAATGATCTTATAATCTCTAACTGAAGAATTTTATGCAGTAAAATAATTGATAAAATAAAAAAAAACATACCTTGTTTAAGAATTAAATGGCCGTTCTTGTTTACTGTTATCTTGGAATTATCAATGGGGCCTGGCAGGCCTAAAACACAAAAAGACACAAGGAAGAACCAAATTATACATAGATGTAATATTCACATGAACTCCAAAGCCTTAATGACTGAAAGAGCAATGCTATCAAAATAAAAATGTCAATTGTTTCTGTCAGACTATAAAAAGGCATTTCTACTTTTCATTTACTACAGAGAGAAAACAAATATTAGAGGAGCACAGGTCAGAATAAAAAGAAAAAGGCATTTTGCAAGCATCCCAGATACAAGCAGTTATAAATAGAAATGACAAAACAGCAGGAAAGAAAGCCAAAAAAAAAAAATCTATTTTGACACTTAATTTTGCTAAAGCAGGGGGAGAAACGTGACTCTAAAGACCAGAGCAAATTCTTTGAAGATAAATCAAAAGAGAATAAAAAAGAAAAATGGAATCCTAAGTCCTTTTCCCTGATCAGATTGCAGCTTTGGATTTTCTTTTGAATAACAAAGTTTCTGCCATTTTTTTCATATTCCAAATAATTTATAAACCATCCAGTTGCTTTAGAAGCCACATCTTCATCAAATTACATCAACAGTTTTTCCCACATTGATTTAAATCACCACCACCCATCAGGTGTCACATGCGAGACATTTAACCTTTTAACCAGACATTTAAATAAGGCGACAGGGAGGGGAGGGGGGACAATTCAGTCCAATTACCATTGTCTTTTCCTTTGACAAAGCCCTCCCACTCACGAAACCACTGCATGCTGATGCAGTATATGACCACCGGAGACTCCTCCTCCTGGAACGCCTTGTTCAGCTACAGAGGGGGGAAAAAGGAGAGAGGAAGTGGGGGAGGAGTGAGTGATAGAGACAAGAGGGAGGAAAAAGGACTTGAGGGGATAGGGAGGAGAGAGAGAGGAGGGGTAGATGGGTGGGGGCAAGAGAGAGAAGAAAAAAAAGTGAGGATGAAAGGATTGAGAGGAGAAAAGATGGAAAACCCAATCAATTCTCTCTGGTAGTTATTCCAATTAGAAGACAGTCTTTCACACACCACTGCACCAATTTCAACTTTCTCGCAAATAACACAGCGCCGTTTCTCTCCGTCTTCCTGTTGGCTTACTGAAGCCGTTTTCTTTCATATACGCACACAAAACACTTATCTCTTGTCTCAGCAGCCATTGTGTGAGTGGGCACACCAAGCAGGCATTAACAGCTGCATCTGTCTCAATGCATTCATGATAAGGCTTTTATCAGGCTCGCTCCTCTCATCTACTGCCGAGGTGAAGAGCTCCAATACATGCAGCCTATCAACTAGTTAAACAGACTGGAGAATAGGCTTATATACACCCATTAGTCCTGGCTGCACAGAGCCACACACAATACATTATCCTTCGCAGCAGTTTTTACAGCGTCTGATAGAAGATGTGTTGGCTGTGCTTGCTTGGTCAGTCACCGTTACAACTCTGCAGGTAAATGAATGGAGAGAAACGCTCACCCTGACAAACATGTCCAGCTCAGACTTGCGCCGTTTTTCCAGTTTCTCTATCTCAATCTGACACGTGTGGCAGACATACAGGTGGTTAACAGCCGGTCCCCCGCCATATCTGAAGAAAACACAACAGAGAAAAAATTAAGAACTCAAATTAAATTCACTCTATAAAGAAAATCATAATGTAACTGGAAGATCTGAGTTGTTTAAATGCAGTCTCACACCTGCTGTAAAGGTGATCCCACACGTTCTGTGGCAGCATCACCACCAGATCGTCAATAAATGTGGCTTTGTTGGGAGGCACGCCTGATGAAAGACATTAAAACATCAGATATGTGAAAAGAAATGTCTGTGTATACACCCCCAGTGGATTCCCAACAGCCCTCAAGTAATAAAGGAATAAGAATAATCTGCTCCAGAAAAACTGCTTTTGAAATATTATGAATACTTTAAGTCAGTGAGGTGTCTTTAACTGATCAAACAAAATGATTCGACAAGAACAATAACTTTCATTACATCTCACTTTTCTCATCGTGGGCAATAGAACTCAGCCTGCAAAAATCTCTATTTAATTTAGGTTTTCGGTTCAGAATGGAGCCTTAAAAAACATTAGCAAATCAAAGACATGTTCTAATTCAATCCACTATCTATAAACATAAGCTATTGTACATAAATAATAAATGTTTCAATACTTTCCAGTCTCTTATAAGATGATACTTTTAAATATCTGAAGTAACCTACAATGGGCTTAAATACCAGAAAGACACATCACTTTCATTTTCATCAAAAAATAAAAGATTCCCCTTACAAGCTCCTTTCAGCCAAACCCTACTGTTGCAGGACTGCTATAATTAAAATATCTGTCAACTATACATTAATGATCTCTTTCAAAACATTCAAGCTGATGGAGACAAAAATGACAACAGAACGTTACAAATGTCTTTGTCTGTAAAAATCTAACTGGTTCGTCTTGAGAAGTGAGAACAATGTGGTGTCCCCAGGCATAAAATATGAACTACTCCGCTTGAATATTTCATTATGTATTTCTCATTGATTTTCAAGGAAAGATCCGGCTTTCATAAGAAACGACAGAGTGACAGCAGAATGTCAAAAAGATGCAGAAAAGCTTTGCTACAGCAGAAGGAGCTGGGTACTCCTCCCGGAAAACAGAAAAGTGGAAACGAGCTGAAATATCTTTTAGACTTGCTTGTTTAGCAAAGCAAGAGGTCATTCTGCTACAAAGCAACCTGGGTTTCATCGTGCTGATGTTGTCTCTGCTTATGTACCAGACAAGCTGGTTTATGTGCTTAGAAGAAGAAAGAAACACCTTAAAAAGGCATCCTCTGTTGCTGTTTTACTCGTCTTTTTGTTCCCTGATTCATTTCATTTAACGTCATTTCCAGAGCCACACAGAATTGAGACGCAGTTAAAAGACGAAAGAAGGATCATCTGCACAAAGCAAAGTAAAATTCCCCTTTGAAGTTGGGCCATAAAAAAATGGATATTATAATCCACACCAAAGATGAAAGAGTATATTGAGAGATGGCATACCAGTGTTTTCCACAAAACAGAGAAAAATGTAAAAGGTCAGTTTAACCCTGAGGTGGTTTTAGTAAGACATACGCACCTCCGTGTACACACAAAAAGTCATCATTGGAAATGGGGCCCGGCTCAGCAAAGGTCTTGAACTTGTTAAGCCACTGGCGGGAGATGTAGAACTGCAGAAGGCTGGGCTCCATCATGTTGAACAAGCCGGACACCCTCCGACGCTCCTTCACTGCGTCCTCGTTGCTCTTTCTGCCACAGAAACACATTAATCAGACGTGAGAATATCAAAGCAGCCGTCTGAATTTTAAATCAGTTTTCGTTTACAGGGGAAAGGAAAAGAAAGATGCCTGATGTGCTGACTTACTTATAGAAAAGTACATAAGCTTCAGCATTCTGGACACAGGATTCGGACACCTCGGTCACACTTTGGTCATCAAACTCGTACCACAGATTATTCATGTCATTCCTGCAGTACGCTATGTAGTGGCCACCTGGAATCAGACGGAGAGGGATCTGCGAGAACAGCATTCGCAAAAATTTGACAAGTACGTGTGAATTATTATGTGCAGGCTCATGAATGCAGGATGCTCATAAGTGCCAAGTAATGGCAGCTGCCCCAGTCTCATAAAGAAAGGGGAGTGTCTGTTCCCACTCACTGCTGGCAGTGCCATGGTGACAGATGACTGACAGCAGGTCATAGTTGGTGGTCTGGGCGGAGCTGTCTTTGGCCAGAAAAGGCTGCAGATCCAGGCCCTCGAGTGGAAAGGACACATGGGTGCTTATCTTTGTGGAAAACATCAGCTCGTGTCTGAAGCGCTTCAAGTGAACACACAGGATCTGGAGCAGAGAGGAAGAAGATTCAGTCATTTTAGAGGAAAATCCTCTTGGACAGAATGGACACAGATCCAGTTTTCTCCATTTGTAGCTGGAATTAAGTGCATACCTCTGGCAAATTCTGCATTTTACAAAATTTGACCCCATTTCGTAATCTAAAAGCAGAGAAAGAAAAAGACGATTGAAAATCATCACAGGTCATGTCACTTTTTTCTAAATGAGCAGGTTTATTATCAAGCAAAATTACTCACTTCTTGCATTTTTCACAGCTGTACATATTGTCTCCTAGGAAACAATGAACACAGTTATTGAGACGTCAATTTTGATGTTTTTTGTAAGAAACAGATCTTTTCTCCACCGTTCTGCTTACCCTTTAGTTCATCCCTGGCAAAGAAAGCTGCCAGGCAGTCTTGTAGTGTAACCACCGGACCCCAGAACCAACTAGAAACCACACAAAATCTCTAATTAATACAAAAATCTAAAAAAAACAACAACCAGTGTTTACAGGTACAACTCGGAAAATGGGAATATCATGAAAAAGGATTTTATTTCTGCAACTTAAATTCAAAGATGAAACATACATTTAAAGACAAATAGTATGTAAATCAAGATATTTCATCTTTTATTTGTTTATATGTTGCACATTAGGATTTGCAGCTTCAGAAAACCTCAACTTAAAAAACCCAGTAAATTTGAATATTGCTTGAAATCAATAAAAAATTGATTTTAAATACAAAAATGTCAGGCCAGGAGAGTAAAACCTTGCATCCGTCCTTAATCCATAAAATATGTTGGTTTCACCTTTTATGTTGAATTGCCTGAATAAAACAACTTTTCCAACATGTTCTAATTTTCCGAGAAGTACCTGTATGGTGTGATTTAGATAAATGTGGCGCATGTTTTACACACACCTCTTAATGTATTCCATGACAAATGCAATCCAGCCTTGAGGTGCATAAGCTTCCCCACAGGAGCCAGCTTTTACTAGGGACGTCTGGTGGGTGGCTGAGTGGAGCTTGGCCAAGTCTTCCTTCCCGGGAATGGGCAAGGATATATCCTGGAAGTTCTCCAGGGTCACAGACACCTGAAATTACACACATTACCCATATCTTAACATCTCTTCACATAGTTTTTGTTTTCATTAAATGGAACCAAGCAGAACATTATCCTCACAATCAATATTATATTTTCATCTGAAGTGTCTAAAAGCATCAAAGTGGAATGAGACCTTCTCATAGCGTCCCTTTATCAGTTTCCCAAGGCCAGTGAAGACACAAGTGCAACACATCACGGTACACAGAACGAAAACACGGTCACACTAACCCGATCGCAGGTTAGGCACTGAACTGAGCTGACAATGGTCCCATCAAAGACGTCTGAAATGACACTGCGGTACTTCTTCTGACGCTTGTTCTTTGGTAGGGTGAACGTGGCAACTGCTGTTGGAGGGCAGAGTCGGAAATGTGAGAATACTGATTTACTGTTAAGTCTGTTTAACACATGAGTCAGCAAGGATAGATGGGGGATATTGTTACTTTCCAGCTTTCAATTTAGAAATGACTGCGTCTCATAATGCAGCTCAATATGCCAACAAAAGCTCCGTACCTTTCCTGTGAGCGGGATTCAGGCTGGGCCAGACGGAGGCAGCCTTGGGTGGGCTGCTGGACATTTTGGAAATATGTCCTTCCATTGGGACTGTACTTTGTGGTCTTGTGTTGGAAATTTGGATATCTGGAAAGCAATCTGGTGACAAATAGAAAAGGTTTTAGTTTGCAAACTGAATATTCAACGTCACAAAGGAAACAAAGTGTGAACGAGTCAGATTTCTGTTTTCTTACCTGATGTCCTGCTTTGAACTTTAATGGCTACTTGGCTGCTAATAATGGGCGTGGCATCGGCGGTGGTGTCGATATCTTTGTCGATGTCTGCCCCGGTGCTTCCACCCATTACACCGTTGACCCCGGAGCGATAAAAATCATTGATCATGTTCTTTTCCTTCTGCCACTCCCTGTTGGCCATGATCTCATCGTGCTCAGGAATCAGCATCTCTGCCTCGTTCGTGTCTTCCATCAGAACATTCCCACCCTGCACCTCGTTATCGGCCCTCTCGCTGCTGCCGCAGGATTCGCACGACTGGAAGTCGTTATCCGACTGGCTGTGGTTATCCTCCCCGGGGCCGTCGTCCATGGCGATGCCGTTGGACTGGTCATAGGGCTCAGGAATTGACTCCTTGAGCTCCTCGTGAAGTTGATCCATCAAACAGCGCAGAAATTCCTGGGAGTCCTAAAGGTCCAGAGGGATAAAAACCGCACATTATTTCTTGCCGATGGAGATTTTTGCCTCTATTTTTGTTAATGTTGCCTGGAAAAGAACATTAAAAAAAGGACTCAGGAAATACTTCTTCCAAAGTATAAACAAAGTAAAGGTTTCCCTTAACAAATGTCCTAAATTACAAACAACCACCATTTGACCTCCTTGCTCATCCCCATTCTGAATCCCAAAATCCGAAACCGAACACTAACAAACGTGTAATCAAACTAAACGAACCTAAGGAATCCAATCTCCATCTTCAAGCCAAATTAACTCTCTTTTCCCAGGAGCTGGGAAGTTAACTTCATCCACAGCAATTCTAAATCCAGAGCTGTGCAGCCCGGCGTGGCATGTCAAATTAATATTCCTCAGCTAATTCTTTTAAACAAACACTGGCGAGCGGTGAGGAAAGAGGCAGATTACTCATTTCCCTCTTCAGGCTTATAAAAGCCTTTTCTCGCAGGCGCTGGCTAAAGACAAGAAGTGCTTCACTTTAACATCTCTTAAAACTCCCCATGTTTGTAATAGATTAACTTCGCTTTCAAGCCCTGCATGGAATCAAACCAAGCATTTGAGGCCTAATGTGAGGATTTTTGTGTGTTTATGAATGGAATTATATCTGAGCTTGTAAGCGGATGAAACTTTCCCTGATCAGAATGATTTGAGCTCCAGCCAACCTAATTCTTCTTATAAAATAATATATTTCTCTGTGAAGGACCATAACAAGCCGAGAAAAATCACACAGATCTTAAAATGTTACAGCAGCAGATCAATTTACAGATACATTTACATCATACAGATGAATATGCCTAAAAATGAGATATTCTATCATCAACAACTAGCATACCCATCAATTTCCTCAAGTGGGATGACTCACCTGCTGAGAGTAACCTCTGAACATGGGATTTATTGCTTTGATCCCCTGGAACAAATTGGTCGGGACCACATAAGACGGTCTGTCATGAGAGAAAAACACAGTCTGCTTTAAAAAGTCTGCAGGTGCAGTCACACTTTTTGTTGTAGGGGGAATTCAGACAGGCAACAATCACTCTGTCATCACATATGACTCAGACAGAACTAAAAATGGCATCTGAACTCATAAAATGTGGCTCATGGGCAAATGTGTTGATGTGTACGCATTTCAAGAAGTCTGACTGCAGTAACAGCTGTAAGGGTGAAAAAAAAAACTCAACCTGTTCTTATGCCACAGGTCTGAAACCAGCTTTTGGTAGCTTTTGCAGAGAGCAGGCTTTTTGTCCGTCCTCACCAGGCCGCCACATTCGAGAAAAAATTGCGTCAAGGGTGGGCTGCAATGAGAACAAAGCGTGCATTTAGGAAAAAAATAAAGCTTTTACTCACAATTTTCTTCATTAAAAAAAAAAAGAAAGACATACTTTCTGATAATTATTACCAAAAACATTTTAAATTCATAACTTATTGTTTTATATTTGTTACACAGCCATTTTTCATGCCTTGATCATTCAAAGATACAACATTTTATCACAATAAACAGATGCTGCATTAAAAGCAAAATATTCCACAATGAGTTGTGTTTTTTTTTTTGTTTTGCTTTTTTTATTCATTTCTTTAAATTCTTATTTGACTTTCAGGGTGATATCACAAATTCTGAGATGTACTTTTCAATGCAAGAAGACTCCCCACATAGCTGAGACTTGAGGGAACATCAGAATGACAGGAAAGATAAACAGCTGAGGGTTTTTTTTTACCTGACAGCTACAGAATGGACAGGAATTTGCAAGAAAAGAGACGAAGAACAGAATGAATAAGACATGGAGTGTTCCTTTCCTCGGGCAAGAAAGAAGTCCTTTGGACTGAATAATGACCCGGCAGTAACTGAGAAGAGCAGCTCTCACACACACAGACATCAAAAGGAAGTTTCAGAAAAAGGTCCCTCCTCTTGCAGCTGTGTGACTCAGATCCTCCTATAGTTGGAACACGATTTAGATTGCAAATTTTGACCCACATCTTTAACTATTTTGATTCGTACCAGAGTTGGCATCATATAGCCCATTTTAAAAAACCAAAAACCCACAGGCAGATGGTTTTACAAAAAGGAAAACTAGCTTTGTTGGGCTTTCTGTTCATTAAAGAAAACAAAAAGAGGATACCCAAAGTAAAGTAATAAGGCATCTTTGTAATTTAGACGGATGGATTGGCCCTTAAATAAAATAAAAAAACAAGTGGAGACTGGAAGAGAAACTGTGAGCGAAAATAAAAAGTAGAGGAAATGGGGAGTGAGTTGGTGTAAATGGGTAACAGAAGAGTCTACAGGGAACCACAAAAGGCCATTTCTGGCGTATCAAATGGTGCACTGCACCAATTCTCACTTAGCCATCACTCTCCCAAATGAACACAGCCGTGGTCATTTCTCACAGTCTGCAAGAAGCAGGAAGGCAGAGGATAAAGCAGCAAATGGCTACTGGGCAAATAAAGGGTCAGCAACAAGATGTAAGTGACTACTGTAGAGGAAATACATCGGGGAGCATAGAAAAAGAGAGGTTGATGTGGGGAACACATACATGGGGTGGACATGGGGACAGGAAAACAGAGGTCTCACCAGTTGGACAGGGCCTGGAGGGCGGCGTTCATGTAGCAGGTGTTGCCTATATTCTTCAGCCCTGTCAGGCCTGCAGGAGAAGAAGCACAACCAATGAGTTGAAACAAGCCTCTCATCAAATACCTGTCCATTTTGATGGCAGGTAGAAACATTCCGCATGTTTACATCACCATCCCATTTCAGGGATTAATATTTAACACAAAGAGCTTAGAAAGTGGCAACCTGGTATATGTCAGTCCAGCTGCTGTGAAGCTTATATTCATGACTCCCACTAGTACTCTTGGTCTTATTTCTTTTTTCATTGGAACTATCTTTGCCTTTATGTTTTAGCAGGAGGAACAGCCCTTCTATTGTTTTGCAATGACCCTGTTTCTTGACCTTTGTTTGTTTCCATTTTGAGAAACTAGCAATTAAAAGCATGCCAGAGGAGCTGTGAGAAAGTCCCGTTTGCCGTGTACAAAGGGATGTAAATAACTGTAAATAACTACCACTAATGGGAGCGTCTTTCTTCATCGTAGCATGAATCTGCCCCCTTCACCTCATATTATATTCCTTCCCACCCTTCCATCCGCACAGGAGGGAGAAATGTCACATTTTGAAAACATTTAATCATGTATGAGCAGCTTATTCTGCCAACCCCCCCAAAGCGGAGTCACTCCATCCTATGATCGTGCGATCGGTTTTAAAGAGAAATATTGTTGCAGTGACCTGCGTCCATCTGAGCAGCACCACATGAGATTCAACATGACATATGCTGCTAGGTGGGGCTTGTGTGCAACTCATCACTGAGGGAAAATATTGTTTATATCCAGCAAGCAGTCACAGCTAGGGATCCTGACAGCAAGAAGGAAAGAGCGAGATGAGGATAAAAATGTTTTGTAGAGAGATCACTGCTGCAAACATTATCAAGTCCAAATACAATTAACTTAAGCAGGTGAAATTCAAATGGAAGAAATGTATTTCACTCCTCTTAAGAAAAGGGTTTTGGATGGCTGCTGCGATTAAAAAACAACAAGCGAAAGAGTGAAGCTCTTCCTCTAGCACCGGTTCTTTGAGGCCTGCTTGGCTCGGCTGAGCCTTTGCTAACTGATTTTACTGCCCTTTTTCTATTCCAGTCATAATCTTTACTTTGAAGTCAGCTGCAGCTTCAAATTGAGTCGAACTTCGATTAAAAGATGATGGAGCTGTAATCAAATTTAAGACACTGCTCTGACTTAGAAAGTATTATTTTAATTAGCAGACAGACTGTAAAGAGAAAGGGGACTATTTGTTGACAAAGGAGCAGACAATCAGTTGAAATATTCCGTGTTCCTCATTTTGCTGAAATTTGATGCAAAATATTAGCAGCGTTCATAAACAAAAAGTGCTTCTAATTTCATTAGCACAAATCTTTTTAATTTTACATTTGTGTTATTCGTGTAGCAACAAGCTGAAGACACGATCTGCCGAAGCTCACCTCTGGCACGCAAGTCGTCCTCGTCCTCCGTCTCCATGTCTAGGTCTTCACAGGCTCCATTAGAGGGCACTCTCAGAGAGGTCGGGCTCCCAGGGGCCCTGTTGTTTTCCTGGAACAACAGCACTGATAAATCTCTCAGAGTTAATGAATAACCACTGCTGCAGTGTCACAGGGATTCAGTGGAATTTCTCATGAAATCGTAATGGTCATGTGATGATGTTTTTCATTAAACCTGCTTCTCAACTAAAACGTGAGAAGCGGAGACCTCTCCTACCTGACCAGTGTTTTGCGTTAGGAGGAGGGGTTTGACGTTGGCTTGGGGCGAATGTGGACCGAGTTTACGCTCCAGGAAAACCTCCTTGCCGCAGGCGTAGCACCACACTCGAAGCGTGGTCAAATTCACAGTGAGGTTGTGCCTCGTCTCCTGCACACAAATAAGTTGATATGCATCATATTAAACTCTTTTATAAGCAGAAGTTTACTGTTCATAGGCCGTTGTGGCAGGACATTTCATGACTGAACACACTTGTATGCAGAAGAGTAAGATATGTATTTATTTGTATTTTTTCTATGTGTTTGGGATGGGATGGGGGGTGTTAAGCATTAATAGTTTGATGCAAGTTTGAGATGAGGAGGATTGTTTATAAGCCCTCATGGGTTTTTTTTATCCTTCCTGCACTCTTTTTATGATGTTTCTTATTGTTAGTTTTATGTATGTGTTCAAGTGCAAGTAAAATAATAATAATTAAAAAAAGGTTAAAAAATTTAAAAAATGACTGGAAGGTTGGCAGTTTGAAGCCTAACCCCCCAGTCAAGCTGTCCTAGTGTCTGTGGGCAGGACACTTCACCCTTTTTGCCTCTAATAACAGCATCATGTTATATAAATGAGTATGAATGACTGTGGTGGTTGGAGATCCCGTTGGCTGCCACATTTCTGTCAGTCTGCACTATGGCAGCTGTGGCTGCATATGGAGTTTATCATCGTCAAGTATGAATAAGGAATGAATGAATAATGGATTCACTGTAAAGCACTTTGGATACCTTGAAAAGCGCTATGTAAGTCTAATCCATTACTATTAAACTGTAAGGCAGAATTTAGCATCACTGATAATACTGATCAATTCAAGCTACTTGTTTACACTGCACTGAGACAACCTGAGAATGTTAAAGAAAAAATATTCTTTTACTTCCAAAATGAAAAAAAAAGCATTTCATTGAAGAGTGAACTGGCATGATCCACCTTCATGAGACATTAAATCAACCTCCTAACACAGAGAATTAAACCAAATTCCAGTTGAGCTATTTATCTCAACCTGCTCGGGTTACAGGTGAAGAGAAACTCGGCTGAGTTCTGCCGACCGACTGTCGCTCTGACAAAACAGCGGCCAGCAGAGTCTGCATTATTCATCAGGCCTGCATTAGCCTTCGCACAGCAGGGCATGGCTGATATGGCAGAGGTGACACGTCAGACGGAGCACAGCCCCCCAAAATACCCCATTTAAATCATTCATGAAGGCAAATATACCTAAACGGACCATTTTATAAAAAGCTCAATCTACAGGATACATTTTGTTTAACTAGTGATGCAACGATACTCCGAAAATCGATTTAGAATTGATTCAAACTAGTTTAAATGCCAATCGATGGAGAAAAAAAGAAAATCGATTTGCATGCAATGCATCAATGCAATCAATGCAGATGATGTTCAAAACAAATAAAACTTCTTTTGTTCATAAAATGATTTGTGATCATTTCCATATCTATAGTAATCATTTGTTCAGTGTTACGTTTTGTTAGTACAACAAGCAATAAAAGATGACAGTTTTACACAAGGGAGAAAAAGGCAAATATAAGAAAAAGATAATTCATTTCACCATAAAATAACTAAATTAATTTTTTTGTCTAAATCAATAACTTAAAATTGAATCGAATTGTGGCTTGAGTGAATCGTTACATCGCTATGTTTAACCTAAATGTTTTATGTTTTGGCATTCCAACCTAAATAAATCTTAATGCAGCACACCCCTGGACCAACAACAGCAAAACCTATTTGATGATCTCAAAAACTATTATGTTCACAAATATTTAACTTATACGAAACAGATGGTAAGTTGTTAAAATGTAAATAAATAAATTCGACTCAACTGTTGGATTTCCTCTTATCCTCTCAAATAAATAAGAAATAACACAAGCAGTCACTGTGCTTTTCAGGGTGGTCTTTACCGTGGATATGCAGAAAAATTCTAAAAGCAAAACTCTGTTTTCTGAGGCGCAGCAATTCAAGAGGAACTGCAGCTGTTTCTTATCTGCGTGATACAGAAGGATTTCTAAATGTGTCTCTGAAACCCTTTTCAACATACAATCTTTAACATTCAAAATATATGCAAATCTACTTCTAATTATGGGAATTGTTTTTCAAAATCAGAATTTGAGTTTCATCATATCAGCTTATTTAACCTCCAATTTCAGATCATATTTACTCTGGGAACAGTGTGATTAGCAGGCCTTCCTTCCTACAGCCTAGAGCGTCCCATCCAGTTGCTCCTTGCACAGTGAAGAGAATGTGATACAAATATTTCATCCCCTCGGGGTTTCCATTGCACTTATTAAGCATGGTCTCTAATTGTATAAGATTTAAAGATACCATGCCATAAAATCCCCTTACATCTGAACGCAGAGCAACACTTTCCAAGATGTTAGCACTTTGACAGACCCAAAGACTGGACTAGGCTGGATTTCCATTGCTGTAGGTACAACTATGCACAGTTAATGATGTCAGCCTTTTCTCTCTGCCCATGCTCCTAAGCCCTTTTGGCACGACTGTGCTCAGGGAAAAGCCTTAGCCAACAAGCAGGACATCAGGGCCAGAGCAAACTGCAGAGTATCTAGGAGGAGTAAACACTGTAACCATGGAGCTGACAGCACCAGTGAATCTCCCCCACTTCCCCGAGGAATGGCAATTAATAATGGATGATCTGCTGCTGAAACTGAACTGAACGTGGAGGCACAGAGTGAGCTTGGTGGGTTTTAACAGCTCTAAAACATGCACGTGCAGGCTCTGTGATCACGGAGTGCAAAAAAAAAGTTAAATATATATATATATATAAAAGCAGCTCTTGAGGGTGTTTTATTCTAAGTACTGACTCCTGGGACTGTGATGTATTTCTATTCTGAACCGCCATCTGTGCCTCCTCTGCTACTCTACATGATACCTCCCCTCTTTTGGTCACAACCATTTCCAACTTAGCATCAAAAGACGAGGCTTCCCCTCTTCAACTCCCCCTTTCTACTAAATCGTAACAACTCCTTAGCTAAAAGGCGTGTAGAAGGTTCTGAGATCTCTCACCTGCGAGTGGACAGTGCTGTGATCGGTGTGAGATTCTCCACAGCCCACATAGGCGCAGCCGTTCTGGAGGGGGGGGGAGCATAAAAACATGCAAAGGATGCAGGGTGTTAAAAAAACAAAGACAAAGTGTTATGAGGTAGTATTTCACACAGTTAGATCAACATTTTTTTCTCCTTGGCAAGAATCGTGTTACCTCCAAACACGCCCACAGATTTGGTCCTCTGACTTTACAGTCTTGGCACTGGCCCTAAAAACATATGAGGGTGCTCAGGTTTACAATCAGACTTAACAAAGTTACAGTTTAATGAAATAAGTTATTAAAAAAAGGATAAAGAGAAAAATAAGGAGAGTCTAAAAGGAGGGTCTCTCACATGGGACTTCTGAATAAGTTCCTCCTTGGTGATCTCCCCCACGCAGTCCAGGTGGGGGCAGTCACAGCTGGATGCTGGCGGCATCGCTCACCGACCACTCTGAGGACGTGACAGAAGGAAGAGTAAATCAGTACAAAGCTTGCATTTTTGGGTCAGGCGACAGGAGAAGTTCTTGTTTTTAAATCGGTGTTTACAAAGATGATATTTGATACTGGACATTGGAAAAAGGCAAAGTCAACAACAGTCAGGCTGAAGTAACCTGAGTCATCATCTCACATGATAAGCCTTGCCTTTCTTGCATGACTTAAACGCTCCTTTGATTATCAGATACTTGATTATCAGACTGGCCAAGCGGTGAATCGAGAAGGAGCTGTCAATAAGTCAGAGCCAGAACGGAAAAGCTGTCACACCCAGATGCATGATTTGCATGACGCGGCAGAAACCCATGAGGCTGTGTTATGAAAATACCTTACACGTGTCCTCATCACTGTTAGCCATGTGTGCAGGTGTTTGTTCTACTCAGGCTCATAGTTATATTGCTTTTAAAGTGATGGAGAAGATAAATTTATGCTTACACCCAACTTCCATTACTGGTGACTGACTGGAAAAATCATATATCATCAAGCAGAGTGGTAAATGAGTGCAAGTAGCCATGAATCAAATAGATTTATCCTCCGAGTCAGTCAGAAGAGGCTCAGAAATAACAAGGAATTAAATCAAATGCAAATAATCCCAAACTATTATCGTTTTTTCGATTTTTTCTACTTGTATGCCATTTTAAAACCTCATCCTGTTGCAATCCTGCGCACATCCTTAAAACTATGTCTTCCTTGTCAGATATCATTGTTTTATTTACAATAAGAAATGTCATCTACACAGAATGACAAGAAACAACCGAAGCTTGTTTTAATATCAGGCATCATGACAAGGCCGCAAGGTCTTCATCCCCTCGACTGAGACAGCGCGGCACCGTCTCAGACAGCCAATAGGAGAGCAGAGGTAATGCTGGTAGACACACAGAGGGCACGGGTTACTCAGGGTCAATCTGTCAAGATTTTTGTGTTTAAAGAGCTGTTGCATAATAAAACCAACAAACCAGAGCATGCAGAAATCACACACCCTTTGAAAAATAAATCATAGCAGCACTGTTAAGTCAACGGTTAAAGTGAAGTGAAGAAGGGACAAAGAACAGACAAAAAAAGCAAGGTAGTTAAATGGCCTTACTAAAGAAAACAGTGGAAAAAAGAAAATGAATAAAATGAAAGCAGCTACTCCACTGCATAATATGAATGGTAATAGTGACTGATGAAGCATTTATCAGCTTGCTAATGTATTCGAATAGCCCCAGCAGCTGTTTATATTTCACTCTTTACAGAGATTGTACATGTAATGACTAATGTAATCTCTCTTTACAGCAACACTCTCTAGCTGAAAAGGCCTTCCCAGACTTAAAAACCTCCATGGAAAACTACAAATCACCACTCTGATCAAAGATTCGGCCAGGTTTGTGCATGTTAAGGGTACAAAATGTTCAGTACAACTGTAGTATACTGTCTTTTAAATTACATGTGTACACGGGTACACGTGTTGTCCTAAAAACAGGTCAATTGAGAGATAAACATAAACATGCGGAAGTAGCATGTTGAAAAGGTGCAAGTCAGTATATCTAGTTCCTCACTTCATCAACACAATCTCCTGGTCCTGTCAGTCCGGTTTACATAATTTAAAATGTCTGTACTTAACTACTCAAATATGCTGATAAGAGAAAAGATCTGCTAGATTTGTGTTTATCCAACATTGTTTTTGTAACATTGTTTTTTGTAATTACCCTGAACTTTGGATCGGATCCATAGGATCCGATCAAAAGGTCAAGTGAAATAAACTCAGCATCTCTGCCTGCAGCAGTAAATACTTACTAAAGTAGCTAGTGGTAGACAGACACTAAAAAAATCTGATTTACCAGTGGTTTTACTATAGAACCAGCAGAAACTACATAAAATCTATGCAAACTCTTCTGCTTTCACAAACGATCCTTTCATAAACTACAAATGGCAAGATATTCCAGGATTTTAAATACCAGGGATGGAAAGTCAATAAAAGCATTTGCATTTTTCAAATGTTTGTATGGCACCATTTATTTGATGTTACTTTCTTTTTCATTCTTGCCTATCTGATAAGGAAACATTTCCATTTCTGCTCCACCACATTCTTAGTTACTAGCTATTTTTAAGTTTAACTGTTTGGACTATGAATCAAAGAAGATTGAATTTCAACACTCTGTTAAAGATTAAACTAGTACTGTCCAAAGTCGCAGTTTTTGGCCTAAGAAAAGAAGATTAAATAGCCAGGAATGGCTGACATATTTTCAATGACTGAGTTGTTTACCTGAATACTTCTCCCATATTTTTATATCAGTAAAAGTTCAAATCATCAAATATTCACCAGAAAGCAAATAATAATGCCATAATCTACAATTTTGATCAAAACCTCTCTTACTACTCATCTCACAACTCCTGAGAATGATCTGCTGCCACCTTAAATATCAAAAGCTGTATACAATGCAACTCAAGCTAGCTCCACTTTATGTAGTTTTAACATGTGGGTAAAACTGCTTTCCCATTGCATCAGTATTTCATCTAAAATTATAAATATTGAGGTAAACTGACCAAAAAGGTTCTTGAATATTATCTCCACTACATTTCGCTGTCATTTTTCTCCACCAAAATATTTTTCTTGCAGGATATTTGCTGTTGTCCAAGTATTTTCTTTTATTTTCATATTATTTTGTTCATGGGTGTGTGCACCTTAGTTAAGTCCACCAATACAAAAGATTTAACGGGGTGGGGCTTTTAAATACACGTCAATGATAAGATTATGAATGCATTATCACAAAAACAGATTTTTTTTAAAAAACATGAACTCCTTTATAACTAATTACCTCAGGAAGGCTATAAAAACAGGTTAACACTAACCACTGACTTGAAAACGTATGCGTTGCCTGGAAGTCAATGGTTTAGCTTCAGAGTATCGGGGGTGGGGGGAGGTTTTTGAGTAAGAACCTGTCCTTTTTCGCTACGATTTCAAAACTGTAAACAGTTCCCTTATTTTATATCAAAACTGCTCGCATTGCAGAAGTATGTAGCGTTGGCCTTGCCCGGTGATTTTCATAGTGAGCTGTCAAAAGCAGGCGAGGCATTGACAGCGTCACAGGCTGACTAGCAATCTTTAGCTGTTAGCATTAGCTCGACGGGGGTAAATTATCATCCAATTCATTTAAGCTTTTGTAAATTAGTCCAGACATTCACTGTAAACCAAAATACAAAACATTGATGTATATAGCCAGATCTTAAAATAATGTTTCGACGTAATGGTCCCTTACAGATAACAATCTGCCTGTTAACATGCTAACTGATTAGCCTGCTAATGTTCATGAAGATCACCGTCGATCCCACAGTGACTCCACTGGAGTCAGCAGCAGCTAAAAGGCATCCGAAAACAAGATCAGCTTCGATTCTTACCGGCTCAGTTACAACACACACGGCTTTGCAGGTAGATCCAACTGTTCTTGAAGTGTTAGGCACAGATTAAATATGTATTTGAAAACGTATTTCAGTAGGTAATCCGTCAGAGTATCGATAACCGCTGCTGTCTCTCAGCGTGGTTGCTAACGTTACAACTGTCCCCGCCTCTTTTCCGGTTTTAAACTAAATCTTATAACCCTCCCCAATACTACAGCAAATTATCTTTTGTTTTCATTACCTTTGCGCTTTAGACTATCACAGTGAAACTAGTATGAAAAAATATTAAGAATTTCATCTTTTTAAAAAAAGAAAGAAAACATTATCAGTCATAAATCAAATGTCTGAACATTCATCAGATAGGATTTAAATTAGCCTATATGAAACATTACAATAACAGCAGCACTGTGATAATGCCCTTCAATATATTGGATTAAAGAGAGATAGCCTTCACACTATATAAAAAAAGAGTCACCTGATAAACGAAGACAATACTGAGTAAACCCATCCCACGTGCCATCTAGCGTGAAAAGAGAGGAATAGCCGTCTATACCATATCATACCAAACGGCATCTTTCCTCCCTCATCAAAATGTTTACTTAAAAAAATACTTTCTGTTTCAACAGAACATGTGTTTCTCATTTTCTCTTTAACTCTTTAAAGAGTATCATAAAACGTTTACTTTTTGTTTCTGTTTATTTGTAAGTGGATTTTGGCAGAGTATTTGGGAAAATAAACTAAAGAGAAAAAAAAAATACATCAAGGATAAGCATGAAGAGTCTTGGTCATAAATTACGTCATAATCTGAATTTGTCAAATTTCAATATTTATAGTGGGTTATAGTCTTTCTCTTTAAATATTATATATGTAGGCCTATATATATGTACAGTGGTGGAAAAATGTTTTCAGACACCCCATGCATTTTGGAGATGTCTAATCCAATCCATTTTCTCTAAGCACACTTAAAAAAGAGCATTATACCAAAGTGCTGTACAATATAGGCAAGAGATAAAAATTAAATGCACACAAAAAGAATAAAACAATAAAATAATAAATGCTTGTTCAAACTATATGGAAAAAATAGTGCATAAAGAGTCACTCTGAGGTCTCCAAATGCAATTTCTTTTGTGCAGTCACAGCAAAAATACTAAACACAACCTTAAAAATCCATTAACAATCCATTAACTACGACTACTCTTAACAAATTGTTATATATATATATATATATATATATATATATATATATATAGTTTTGTTGTAATAGTTTTATTTAGCTCTAAGTTTCTTTTCCAAATAGAACATTTTTCTATATTTCATAATTTGATTCCATGGCTTTTAATTCAGTATATGTAGTTATCATTTTGCTTCTTGTCTCTTGATACTTGAGCTCCCTCAATTTTCTTTCCTATTTCTAGTGTAGCTTGATAGATTTATAATCTATTTATCTCTGAACTACCTAGGAATAACTGAAGGGGGTGCAGAGACTCCACCAACTTTATTTCCACAGCTATGCCTTTACTTTGAAAACCAAGCTAGCTGAGCGCGTGTTGCTCCATGCGCGAGTCCTTCAACCGTCAGGCACTGAGGTCAGACTGTGGGCCGGCTGAACACCGGGAGCGCGAGAGCAGTCTGCTGGGGGAAAACTCAAAATGTACCGGTGATATGACTCATACTTTCAGTGTGTCACATACAACAAGGCGACAGACGAGAATTAACCTGTCAGACTGTTTAGTTTGCGCTGATTTAACTACGGCAGCTACCCTGCTAGCTGTTATTAGCCTTGTTATCTAAGTTAGCCTTTAGCTGCCCAGGCAGGCCGAGATGTTCTTCACATTACAGACATGTGCTAATGTGATTATACTGTTGCAGAGTACTAGCTTCTTTCATTAGTGGTGTTAACCCTGAAAATATGTTCGAAAATATTCTGAAGAAGTTTAGAATTGATCCGATGTTTTGCTGTTATGGGAGCAAATGTTATTTCTCTGAATATTAAAGTTATTGCAGTTATAGTGGTAGGAGAAGGGACTAAGATGCTTAAGATGCTTAACAATGCTTTGGAATTGGTTAAGACCAATGCTGCAGAAAAATGTAAAACATTCTGAAGAGCAAAAGAAAATAAATTAAAGATCCATCGTTATATCTTGAAATAAGACTGAACTTCTTAGGTAGAAAAGTAATTTTTATTAGTATACTTGTTTAAAGCCACCTTTGTTAATATTGAAGGCTGCAACATGTATTTTTTGAAAGTTTATGTTTCCTTTGGATATATTTATGATAAATGCATGTCCGCTTTCAAGAAAGACTGAAACTTAATTGTCATTTCCTACCCTTTTACTTTTCTGCTCAATTATCTATAATTCAACCCTTTTTATTTAATATTTCACTTTTAAGAAAAAATAGCCAAACATGTGAACTACTGTCTTATGATTGTCAAAAATAAGTCAGAAACTAAAGAGGCATATCATTATAGCTTTTTCACACCAGAAGAAACAACTGAAATGAACTAATATTTCTAAATAAGAATTTGTAAGCTGTCAAGGCAATTAATAAATGTGTGGGAAGGTTTGACTTTGGCACAGTTGTTACTTTGTTCATGTGGGCCATCTAGAAGTCTCTTGGGCAAACTTAATTGGATATTACATGCTGTCATGCCAGATGGATGTCCGCCAGCTTAGAATATGCGGCCCATAGTAAGTGGGTTTACTGCGTTATCAGACAGATAAAGACTCAAACTAATCTTTGTAACTCACAGTTGCTTTGTTCGGGTGCAATGTTGATCAAGGTTTTTGGTAACAGCCAACCACTTGAGTCCATTTTCAATTCTTTAATGGTTTTCCTGCAAGTCACAAATGTGTCAATATATGATCAAGATTTCTTTTTTATGCATTTTATGATATAAACATGGTCAGATCAGCTTTTGCATTGTGCAAGTGTGGCCACTTGCACACACTGTACATCCAAGGTTTTATGTAAAAGTGTCATTTTATCCCTTACTGAGCCGCCAAGGTTAAATCCTTGCATGTTACTCACTACTGTTATCCTGTTCAGTTCCAGTGTCATGGTGGTGAGGACAGCAGAGGTTCCAAGTCATGGATAGAGTGCCACAATGACACATGAGAGCCTCACAAACTCCCAGTTGTCTGTCAAGACTGCTGCCCTGCGAATGGTTGACCTGCCGTTGTCCGTCTACAGCTCTCTGACACAGGTTAGTGCATGTTTGTTATTGAAAAATTTACTTTTACAGCCTTGATATTGGAAATTCGTATTGGTTTCTGCTTCTTGGGACATTTTGCTTTGGGTTGTTTGTCAAAATGTATATAGGGTTGGGGTTGAAAATGCTAAATTAAGCCCTGGTTTGATGATATGGGTGAATCTGTGCTAGACAGACAAACTCAACTGTTAACATGACACTAGATAACACTGAACTTTTAAAATGTCTGCAAATGTGTTAGTCTGAAAGTTATGCATAATCAAAGACTAACAGATGTAATGCTTTTGGAAGTGAATCACTCCTACATGTACACACTCGACTACACTCAAATGGGCCCAGACATGCTCCATTGTTCCATCTCTTTGTTAAAACATTAAAAGTGTAACTCCATGTTAATGCAGCTGAACTCCCATAGCAGTGCTCTCATACAGATGCATTTTATTTGGTTTGTCAGATAACTAATCATGTCAGTAATTGTGTCTGAAAACAAGTCCATTAATGCTTCCTTTCAATTAATAATTACCCAAAGAATCTGCTCAATTCTAATAAAAATTCAGATTTGATCACAGTGTCAATGAAAAAGTCACCAACAGGTGATGGTGCAATTCTTCACATAACCTATAAGATGACATCTGCAGCGAATTCAGCTACACTTATGTGTAACGATCTCTCACAGAAAAATTTGGCAGCTGCTGAATATCTTGAACTTTTTCTCACACAGTCCACAGGCATTGTAGCTATAGCTCAACTGTACATGTAAGCTGGGATAGAGACAGCGGTCCAGATAAATTACTTGGTTAAGCAGATTTTAGATGTGCATAATAATGGCACATTTGGCTGTTTGGATCATACAGTTTTTCGTCAGTCTTGTGCTCATTGTGTACCTTTGCAGGTCACTGTGCTTGCTCTGAGTACAAAAGTACAGACATGCTGAAAGTAGAACCTCTGCTATGAGTAACTTTAAAACATATTTGTCACATGACTTGTTGCTTTTTATCATTTGTGTATATGAGGAAAAGTTTGATCAGGAGTATTTTATTGTGAACTGGAAAAAAAAGATGTCCAATCTCTAATCTGTCTGCACTGGCCACAGATTTATTTGTAGTTTTTTCTTAGAATCAGATTTCATAGTTGGTTTTTCAAACCCTAAAAACATAGTTTTTGGTCTCCTGGTTGATCTGTTTCCCCCCAGTGCATAAAGAAGTTAGGTATTTTCCATTTGATACCATCATGCTGCTGTGTTTATATGAATGGCATGCCGGCTTGCTGGGCCAGAGTCACGTAGCAGGTCTGGTGTGTTTATGGTGGTCTGGTAGGAAAATACCTGATGTGTAGCAGTAGCATCTTTGGACTCAAATTGTTGAGCTGACGGTCCATCCTAACTTATTCTCACTGCCCTTTTCAGACTGTCAATATTGTCTGTTTTCATATCTCCTAATTGATTACCGACTTTTTCTGTTATGATAAGTTGTGCAGAAGCAGGGTATGTGTGGATAATCATCTCATTCAGTGATTCTGGGGGCTTAGTACACCGTCTGAAATGATCCTTATGAATCTGTATGACAGCTGAGGAGCTGATCCAGCCTGTTGCATCACTGTCCACTATAGTGTGATTTATGTATCCTTGGTTTAACTCCAGTCAGGCATACAAATGTTGTTCTTATAGCAACTTCTGTTCTTTCCCACATTTGTATTATTTGATCGTATGACTAAGTTTACATTGGTGGGTATTTGCTCAACTGAATAACACAATGGAAATACACATTTTGGTTTTGCTTTGGAAGTGGGAGATTAGAGGCAGACGTCTTGCATCATTTTATGAGCTTATGTGAATTTTGTATGGAATCTGTTTTCATTCAGGTCTTTGCTCCTCACATAGGATTGTTATTTAGTGAAATGATGTTGATAAGCAGGAATCACAGACAGCAGTTGGAAGATTTCACCACCAGTGAGAAATTTGTGTAAAGGATGTGATGAATTTTCTATTATTTTCTACAGCAATGTTTTCTGGACACTCAGCTCCAGCGTTATCCCTGCTGGTCTGACCTTCTTGATCAGTTTATCCAGTGTCTTTAAGTCTCTGTCTCTGATGCTGCTGCCCCAGCATATGGCTGCAAAACTGATTGCACTTTCCACATTAGATTTATAGAAGATGGACAAAATCTTGGTGGAAACACTGAATGACCATACCTTCCTTAAGAAGTACAATCTAATCTGTACCTTCTTGTAGATGCATCTGTGTTGCATTTCCAGTTTTGTCTATTATCCAGCTGAACTCAGAGGTACTTGTATTCATCTCCTACCTCCACCTTTTCTTCAAGAATGTAAACAGTGTTTTGCTTATTCTTGTTCCTCATTAAGTCAACAATCATGTCCTTTGATTTGTTTGTGTGAGGTCATTCTTTCCACACTGTCTTTCAAACTCACCCGTTCTCTGTGCTCGGCTAATTGTCATTTAGGGTAAGGTTTAGGTTAACCCTACCCCCTAAGAAAAAAAGTAAAAGATGTAACAAAGCAGATAAATTAAAGTTTTTAGTAACGAGTTTTGGACTAATAAATCTAAATCCAGAAGAAAAGTTTATTTTTTATGTGAACAATTGTGAGCTTCTACTATTTTTTCTTTTATTCAGAGAAGATTTGACTTAAAACTTGACTTAAACTCTTCCTATGTTTGTCTCTTGAAGGTGAGTGTGAGCACAGGAACCAAGAAATTGGTGGCCGCCACTGCCTTTGGCACCGTCTCCCTTCTCCTCCTTGCTCGCCGCTTCCAGAGGAGGAAGGGCAAAAAGAAGGCTCTCTCTCCACAGTGGGAGCAGGATGGGTTTGAGTTTTTCACACCAGCCTCTGCAGAGAATGGTAAGACTTCATGATATGATACGTCATACAAGAAACATTATAAGGGAAAGTCAGACATTCATAGAATTAAACATTAAAGGTGTAAATAGTCCTGGTCAAAGAGTGACCAAAGAGGAAAAAGAATAAAGTAAGGGAACAGTAAAGTAGAAAAGAATGGGAAAAGAAATGATGAGAGGGATACCTCTACATCATCATCCAGTTAACGTCTGGGAGTGATGCTTTTAGTTGAGGTGAGACAGACCATAACATGGTCCCAGATTCCCACTTCCATAGGCCCCTTATTCTGGGGCCTGTACTACGAAGCCGGATTTTCTCTTATCGAGGTAACTTCAGGGTTAACCCGGGGTTTTCCGTCCTACGATGCTGGTTCACTTCTAATCGGGGTATATAACCCCGGTAACTTATGCTGGACGCCTAACCTGGTCCGGACCAGGTTAAGTTCTGAATAAGAGATCA
>JAVQJG010145029.1:0-23177 GCA_036024015.1 Craterocephalus amniculus
GCAACCAGCAGTACGACCTGTAGGAGATTCCCCCCCCATCATGTAGCTGGTCTCTGACAGTTTGGAAAAGTTTCTGTAGTTTTTACCCCTGTGATGCCGCTCAGACGGACGCTTTTCTACGTCCATCTTTATTTCAATAAACGCCTCTCCTCCTCCTGGTTGTCATGGTGACTTTCCTCCGCAGCTCTGACCGTGTACGAAAGTTTCACCTCAAAGCCTGTACCTCTAACGGCAGCACGGCTAACGGCAGCACGGCTAACGGCAGCACGGCTAACGGTAGCACCTCTAACGGCAGCACGGCTAACGGTAGCACGGCTAACGGTAGCACGGCTAAAGGCAGCACGGCTAACGGAAGCACCTCTAACGGTAGCACGGCTAACGGAAGCACGGCTCAATCAATCAATCAATTTTTTATTTATATAGCACCTTTAAAACAATCACAGGTTTAAAACAAAGCAATTAAGACAATAAAAAATGGATTAGAAAGTAAAAACAATAAAAACAACAAAAGGAATGCTATAAGACATAATAATTTATTTATTAGACAGACATTTACTGGTTGCAGAGGGCTTAGAGAAGAGACCGGATGGAGGACAAATACTGAATTAGTTCTGAAAAGTACAAAACTACCAAAGATAAACAATAAACACCAACACAACTTTGATCCAAGACACCTGAGGCAATCTCCTAACAACTTGGCTTTGGTAATCCACCTACCGCATACTTTTCCTTTTACGGCTTGTTCAGGTTTAGGAATAGAAAACTAATATTTCAGAATTGCTAGAACCTCATGGATTGCCAATAGTACCTTGCCATTAGAACCTGTAGCCTTTTGGTCATCAGTAAAACTTCCAAAAGAAAAATGTACAATTCATATCCACCTGCATTATATGGTTATTTTAATGTCAGGCTTCGTGAAAAACAATGTCAGCCTTTACGTTAAATTAATTCTCAACATATCTTTCAGAATAAATGTGTATCTTTTATCACGCTAAGAGTCAAGGCCCTCTCAGCTGTGGCTGCGTGGACATAAAGCTGCTTACCAGCATCCTGAAAGAAAACTGAAGCTCAGTTCACCTCAGAAATTCAGTTTGTCTGAGACTGAGACTGCAGCCTTGAGACGGAGTGGCTGCCGCTGCTGCCACAAAAATGAAGCCTGCAGCACTTGTGCTTTACAGAGACTACATGCAGCACTTATGTGTTAAGACAGAGCCGTATTGAAGCTGTTGCATGCTTGAACTCCTGTGGTGTATTGGCAACACATGTGTCATACAGACGCTACATGTTGAAGTGGTAACAGCTGGACACGTCCACGGCATCACGGATTGACCCACAGCAGCAGCCATCACAGCCACATGCAGCTGTGCGCGCTGCATGTGGCTTATAGACAGCATGTTTAGTGTTACATCATCAGCCCGCTGTGTACTACCTGCAGTGTTTTCTTTACCGGAGATGTACCACATCAGCTGTTGCTGCTCTTTGAGGTGCAACCAATGCAGCAGCTTTGGCCTGTTTTCAGAGTTCAATTGTAAATATTAATTCCAGTAAAATATTTCAAAGTCAAGCATTTACTGCGGGATAAATTTCCTCCACTAGACACATATGATGCAAATGAACTCAAATTTGGGGCTAGACTTAAAAGTTCTAAGTTATTTCCAGCATGTTTTAATCATTTTGTTGCTGTAAACCTGTTGTAGGAGTTTAAGGATTACAGTAATGGTACGTAAAACCTTTCCAAGCATGGGCGTCAATCTCAGGACAAACTTATCCTGAAAGCTTTTCTTCGAACATTGATTGTGAAGAATGGAGCCGTTCCCAACATAGGAGGAGGCGAGCAACTTTAATTAACTCTTTAGTCGAGATTAATTAAGCTGTCTATGGAGAAGCGAAGAGGGGAAGCTGGTAAATTGAACATGTTTTTCTGGGGTCAGACCTGACGTTGCTTTACTCCCTGTTTATTCTGCTGCACTAGATTAATGAGCTGAAGTTGACACCCACAGCTCCACATAGTGAGGGCGGGCTGGGGAGTTGACTTGGCTCCAGCTCCGAGGCTTTCTCTCAGGTCAGTGACCATCATCTTAGCGTTGGGTAATATCCCCTTCACAGCACTATGTTTTGTTATGTTAGCGCCTTTGTTTCACTCCTCATCAGATGTTGAAGTAACTGTTGTTCCAGCTGGGACACATGGGTTCACACGCTGCTGCATGCGCAGCTATCAATCAGTGTGTGTGCTGCTGGAGTGTGGCCACATCTCAATAACACGGACAAAGAAGGAGTTACAGGAACATACAGATTCTTGAATTAACAGAGAAATGTTCCCCATCTGTTCAGAATGATTTATTCAGAATTTAGGGTTGTTTTGTCAGCTCAGAGGAGAGAACCAGAATACACCAAGTTTCCTCCTTTGTCTCTTGTGGGAGAGTTTTTGAAATCCACCAAGTAAACATGTTTTTTCTAGGCGTTGTTGTAGAGACCCATGGAGGCTTCACAGCCATCTTTAAGATAATGATGCTCCTGTGGGGTACATTACTCAATCCACAAATTGATTGAGAAGTCGCTTAAATGACAAACTACACCTGCTTGCTGGCATCTGCCACAAGCGGAAAACTCAATTTAGCCTTTTAATGTGTTCTTTTTATGATTTTTAATCTTGATAGGTATGTGCAATGAAGAAGAAAACTCTTAAAAGCATCCAATTAGGAAAAATAATGGCCACACCAATGGAAGGAGCAGCAAATCCTTTTAAGCCAACTCATTAGTTACCGTCTCCGGGGAAAGGTTATGAAAGTAAAAATATGGCACGCACCAAGTCACGATCTATATATTTGTTATGTTTAGCAATTCATTACAAGCCTGGGTTGCTGCATATTACTCAGACAAATCAACAAATAAGGCCTAAAAACAACAGCTGCATGACCAAATGTGTGGTCCGGAGCTGTAGAGGTACCACTGCTGTGTTGCTGTTGTTTATATGACCAGTGTTTAGTCACAGTCACTTTCTGTGGGTCCCTCTTTCTCCTAGTTCTGTAGTTATATTAGATTTTCTGCTCAATAGGCCGGTCGCTTTTACGTCAAAGTTCAGATTGGAGTCTGTATGATCCAACAGGAAATGTGTTAATAGCAGCCTGACCTGGAGGGGAACCTCTCAGTAAACACATGTAATGGAAACTGACCAGTAAACCTGGCACATGGAGAAAAATCATAACACCAAATAATCTGAAAAAGTTATATCTGGAAGTTGTTTTTCTTCTTTCTTCTACACTGCAAGAAGAAAGTTAGAAATAAGGCTTTTATACACAGATGTACTTGATACTTTGCCACCTACAGTAAGTACAAAAGTGGAGGTCCTGCATATTAATGAGCTGACAGGTCTTTGTCATCATCTTCAGCACGGTTACAACAGACTTGTGTCAGAGCTTTGTAAATGTGCCATCGCCGAAGGCACCACAGGATTTAGATGAGGAGATTGTCGGTATTATTTTAGAACAGGGTTTCAATTACTTCTGGTGAACTGGGGTTCCAAGTTATACAACAGTCTCATCCCTCGTAGTACACAGAATGTCGCCACAGAATAATTTGCTGTTTACTGAAGAGCTGAGAGGAAGCACTGACAGCAAACTGGATGAATTTAACATCTCTGTTAACATTTACAGCCCCACAGCACAAGTAAACGGATTCTTGCAGTATTCTTCAGATTTCAGCTACGTCCTTGTATCCTCAGTTTATTTGACCTATTTCAGAAGAAAAGCTGCGCAAGTGTAAATGAAACTCCAGCACAGAGATGCAGGTTAGTTTCATAACCTTCAAAAATCGGCTTTTTTCTCTGCAGTAACAATTTTTGCTTCAGAGTATCAGAAAGTCAGTGCTTATGCTGTGGTTTTAGGCTAAATATCCCAGTCAGGGTGTAAAGCCCCGATTAATGTTGGACAAAATGTTTCTGTAAATCTGAAAGGTAAAGCTCTGAAATGTGCATGACCCACCAGACATGAGTCTAGGATTAGGTAAAGGCAGTAGGAATGTGTCCCCACAGTTTTCCATTGCATCCTGCTCACCGATCAGTACTCCCTGTCTCTGCAATAAGGTAAAAGTTCCCTCTCATAACAAATTTCCACTGATATGATTGGCTCTGCTCTTTTGTTTCTTGCTAATGTAATTGGTTTTCCTCATAGTCACTCACTCTAAGAACCTATAACTAGCGGCAGAGACTGGTGCTAAGGGGTGCACTTTCAGGAAGATAGGCATGAACAAAGAAATACATTTGGACATCAGGACCCATTTTAGAGTGAGTCAACACAAACGTTAAATTTACAAAGAAATCCTTTCCTCAGCTGCTACTGAGTCATTGATAGTCAGATAGTACTGATTAAGCTAAAGCATGTGTCCTCAGCAGACATGCATGTGTTCTTTTATCAGGTGCCGGCAGTTCAAACAGAGGAGGTGATGCTGATGGAGAGGCAGCAGGTTGTGACTAAGTTTACGTCATTTAATCAAGTCATAATGTAGCATGTTGAAGTGTTAACCTTCAGGTTGGTTTGGTTTTTAATGTGTACAAAATGTGCTATATGGACTTGTGTCTGTAATAAAATTTTACAATATGATAGTGTAAATATATAACAAAACAAAAATCATGGGGAATGCTGTTTTTAGCATCGGCCAAAAAAATCTTTATATCACACCCGAAATATAGTCTTTTAGAGTTTAAAAATTTACTTTATATTTTCTGTCTGCTCTAAATGACATTGTACTGGGCTACTTTTAGCTGGATTTGATCTTTTTAAATGTTTTAAGCCTTTAATTATTTCGAAAGCTTTTAATCGTTACCATTTAACCTCCAATTTTAAGACTTTAACAGTTTTAAGCACGTTTTACTAGCCATGTGCCACTGACCACTCATTCTTTACATCGTCTGTATCATCGCAATGATTGTGCCATTGTCACCACTGCCCACACACAGGACCAGTCCACTGGACGCTGATAGTCACTTCACAGCCTTAAACACACAAACACACACACTTACCTGATCCAGCCGTTATGTTAAGGGTCCACACGTCTTGCTGGGTTTCCTGTATGTGCTGTCTAATTGCAACTCCTGATTACGCTGCTTCCACCTCTGAAACTGAAGCAGTTTACTTGCTGTTTATTTGGAAACATGAACTGAATAGATGATCATGAAATTAGATTGATTCATTAGTTTTTTGTACGTGTATTTGAATAGTAATTATATGTGAAACTGAAAAAAACAAAAAAAACTGTGCTTACTGTAAGTGAAACACAGTGAGTGAGCTCTGTGGTGCAGATACCAGTTCTTGATCTATTGGTTATTTTTCAGCTGTTGAAATAAATGAAAGGAAAATATTGTTAACATAAATAAATATTGATTTTGTTTTCATATATATGTAAATTTTGAAGTTTTGTTTTTCACCTCTGGATTGGAGAATTTTTCCATGCTGAGCACAGTTTTGGGACCTTGGAGACTATAAAAGTGAAAGCAGGACTTGCATTGTTCTGTATCCCAACAAGGAACCAGTCACAGACGGCAAACCTTGAAACAAGTAAAGACGGACTTTATTAGAAAGCAACTTCTTTTATAACATTTGTATTTGGTTTGGCGCACACAGACTTATTACTGTATTATGTATCAATATCCATGCATCTATCAGCCTCTACACCGAGTAATGCTTTAAACACCATGTTAGCCAGCCAGTTGACAGTATTTTTCATAGTCCAGAAGGATTTTTTTTCCACTGTCCACATATTTAAGACGGCCATTTTTAACTCAACATATTCTCAATGACAATCTGTAACTTGCGGCCACATGACGAATGAGATGTTCGGATCCATTTATGCAGTAAAAATGTCAGGAGATGTTTGTCAGAGGACATAATAGTTGGATCCTCATGCAGACAGGCCATGTACTGGGGCCTAAATAGCCCAGAGGCTCCTGGATGGTGACAGAAAGTCAGTGCCTTATTTTGACTGACAGATCTCTCTCGTAACTGCTTCAGACATTTTAAACTGAACTATTAGATTTTGGCGAACATCAAACATGTCTGCTCAGACAGCGTTATCCATCTAGTGGTATATATCCGTCTCTTTATTCCTCAATTTCATCAAAGCAGAATGGGGTTAGCGTTTTGAGGCCTTATTACATGACTCATGAAATGTTGCATTCGTATTTTGTGCTTCAAACTGGGAGTAAATGAGATATGTAGAAAGCATTATGTCCCAGCTGAGAGACGACGTCAGCGTGGAACTTAGACTCCACACTCATGCACAGCTTTGAAGTGCTTTGAGGATTAGACCAGATTTCAGCATGCTAGGCTGGTGTGTCAGATCAGTTTAAACCAGGCGGGGATGAACATCTGCCTGAAAAGCTTTGAAAAGGGGGCTCAAGTTAATGACTAGGCCTCCAGTGGGTTATCATATTTTTAATTTTCTTGCAGCCATACATACTCTCTCTGAGCCTCCAGTGTGCCTTGTATGCATTCTAAAATCAGCACTTTCACATGTGGGAGTGCATTTGTTGCAGACACAACAGGAATCCAATTTTTCTGTGTTTAATTGAAGGTAAAACGCTGTATTGATTGCTCTGAGCAGTGTGTGATAATGGCTGCCCTCCCTTATATCCCTCTGCTCTGCTCTTTGTGGTGAGCCTTTTTGGTCCCTGAGGAGGTGCACAGAACCATCCTATTTGTGCAGCAGTTTGCAAAGTGCATGAAGAAAATGGAATTCCTCTTCACAATGAACAGAGAAGATTAGAAAATCAGCTTCTTTTTCAGAAATAATGTAGGAGAGTGTTTTCAATACCTTTAGAAATTAAAGGAATCGAATGAACACAGCTCTCATTCAGCCTTGACTCACAAACCTCAACAATTCATATTTACTATCTATCCTCAGTCTCCAGGTGGCTATTAGATGTGCTGAGGTTGGACTGATTCCATATTCGTCCTATAATGCTGCTGCTACACTTAATGATAGTCATTCAGTCGCTTTCCTCTCTTGTCTGGAGATAACATTTTAGCAGCGATTTTCTTGACCTTAAAAGCAGCATTTGACAGAACAAACATCTGAATTTTTCTGTACATGTGTTGAGCTTTTCAGGCTTGGGCTCTTTAAAAGCTCAAAATGAATTTCTCATTCAGCCATTCACATCCTGCTTCACTTTAGGACAACAGTTTTTTTCCCAAGGAAACTTCAATATCTTTTGATTGGCAGATCAAATTATGTATGATTTTCTTTAACTGCCAAGTCTCACATGAAAATGTTTAAAGTTTATTTTAGTTGCTGAGGCAGGCAGGCAAACTCCCATGGGTCTGAACAACAGTCCAACAAGGCTCTATTAGATGCCACTCTACACCTGTATGTCTAATAAAATAAGTTTGTCATGGCTGAGCCTCTGTAGCTGTTTAAAATGACACCAGGTTCAGGCCAAAGATTGGTTGCAAACAGTTAGTTTTGAAAAAAAAAACTTCTTCTTCAATGTCGAGGCTGTGCAAGAACTCAATTTTTAATTCAATTTGGATATTGAACCATCAAAACTGTCTTTATACTTTGCAAAGACATCATCAATGAAATAGTTTCCTTCACAGTTTGGACGCTGTGGACACAATGCTAACTTTGGAAGGAAAATATTTGGTTTGATGAATCCACAAGAGATTAAATCGGGTCAGACAGGGTCAAGCACACATGTTGAGAAAGCAGAATTAGTAGTGACTAAAACAAACTAAAAGAGGGCCGTTCAAACATGAGCAAAACTAAACAATCAAACCAAGTAAAGAGTAAAAACATTGTTAGAGCGTGGCCAAGTTATTTTGCCTCCATTGAAGCAAAAGAAAATCTCCCTGCATGTACAGTGAAACGCAGCAGGAAACGCACCGTTTGCAGACATCTTTGACAAGCACATTAACTCTGCTGAACACAGACGCCCTGGCAAGCATATCTCTGCTTCATACTTGCAGCAATCAGAGGCATAGACATGCATGACTTTATTCACTCTTATGTCCCGCTGTCTCCGTTTCTTCAGACAGTTCCATGCGAAAGCGTTGGAATCTGAAGCCTCCTCAGCAGCCACATTTGATGGGATTATCTTTTGTTTAGTGTCGCTGCGGATCGGTCAGCGATGTGTGAAATGAAACCTGGCCTGCTTCGGCTGCTGTCTCGCTGCTGGTTTGTAGGGAGGATGGAAACGGAGGTGTAGGACTGGCAGGTTTTCGCTGATGCTGATCTCTTGCAGCACAATAACAACCTGCAAACAGATGTACCTCACATTACGCTGTCACACTGAAATGTTCTTCTTTTGCTTGCTATCACATACTCACAAAAGGTCGTTGTTCTACCCGGCATTGTTGACCCCGTTTAATTTACCTTTTCTATTTCTATACGTGGATGAATGAAATTTTTAGGAATTCTCTTAACATTGTTACATGGTTAATCTTAATTCTGCTGTAATATTAATATATTCAGGGAAACACAGTTTTCACTGGGGATCCAAACTTTGAGCTTTATGACAAGTTTTCTATCAACATATTTTGCTTCCAAATGTTAATACAGTTCAAGCGGCATCTTTAAGCTACAGCATGAGCAAAAAAATCTGTATTTAATAACCAACTCTCACAGATATCACAGTGTGCAAATATTTCTCTGACTGTGGCCGATTTATTCAAAGTCCCCGCTGAGTTTCAGTCATGTTAGACGACGAAGCTCCCCCGCCCCCGTACGAATCTTGAGTATAAATCACAGAGAATTTAGAGATCCTTTTGTTTTCCTACAACTGATGGCAGCCTGGTTTTAGTCTGTTTTTACTCAGTGCTTAAAGATTTGCATATAGAATTTACTTTTTAAACATGATTCGAAGCCATGACTGCCTGATAATCTATAATCCATTACATGCATTGGATGGAATAATAAAATAAGCCATTGATGAAGTATCGGATAGCAGAGCATTTCTCACGCTGATGGAGATGAGGTTGTGGGTGACTACTGGTGAGATGGAGATTGAGGTTTTGTTGTCTGGGAGAGTTGAAAAGGACAGAAGAGGAGGAGCCAGGACCAACCTAAGCACTGATGGCTGAAATATTTGAAAGGTTTTGCTAGATTTTGTGCAAAAGCTTTGTTTATATAGTTATATGAGTAGAGGGAAACAGTATAAGTCAAATTAGGACAGCTTTTACCAAATTATGATTTGTGAACGATTTTTGTACTTCTATTTAGGTCTTTTATCACGGTTTAGTTTTAAGTTAGTCTTCATCTGTAGAATGGTGTTTTTTTGAAGATTGCAACATCAAGTTAAACATTTAAAAAGTAGGCATGGTGTAAAGGCCTAGTTGGGCTGCCAGGTCTGCTGAAAATGACTGTTTTAGTGTCTGGTTCCCAGCAGATGTCAGAGGGAGAGTATTTCTAATGTATTTTCAGTTCCGTCAGCTTCTACTCCAGGCAAACACCCCTCAACCAGGAGGGAAACTTGCACCTGACAAATACAGTGACAACTGTACATTTTTAGGACGTTTCGTAGTTCAGAAGACTAAAAGATGTTTAACCTCTTCATTGACCCCCTTGCTAGTGGGGCAGCATGATGCTACACAGAGGATCTTTGCACACAGTTGGAAGCAGCATGTAGAATCAAAGTCACTGAGAAATTTGGTGAAAAGACTCTTCTGAGCATTTGTACGCAAACGAAACAAACACTAAATTCCATGCAGTTACATGGAAATGTAACATGACAGAAGCATTGTCGTCTTTAGTGCTCCTGCTATTGTGTCCACACTAACGGGGTCCTATGAAAATCCCAAACACTCTGAGCCATCAGCTGAAGAGTAGCAAACAAAGGAAAATCACTACACCATCAAAGATGTCTCACTTCAGCCATTTTGTGGTCAAAATATTTATTTCACCTTGACTAAACTTTGCTAGTGTTCTATGTCTGCCTTTGAAATGAATCAGGAAGGTCCTGGTAGTTTCCATGGAGATGGAGGTTTTACAGTGAGGTATTCACTCTTCCTGTCATGGTTTTATCTTAGGGTTCACTGAATTTTGGGTCTATCCTTTGATTCTCCTGACTCTGACCATTAATTGAGGTGTCTGTTATTAACATCGGTTGAGGAGTTCCTGCTTAACACCTCCATTAAAACAGCTGTAAAACTGCTCAGGTTCACTTTTTATTTTCTACTTTTCCACACTTTCTCATTAGACATCACCTCACTAATTCCTAGTTGAATTTGGCTGCTATCCTCCAGGTTTAACTAAAAGTGATCGGGTTTGCTAATGCATTGCTAACAAGTTTGTCCCCCTGTCGCCATCACATTTCAAGATGGCGATACAAAATAGCAGCCTTGTATGAGGTGCGCCGCCACATATTTATTTATAAATAACTAATTCTAAGCAATGAGAATGTTTTTATTTTAATGCAATTGTGAACAGACTTTCATAAAATACATAGTCATGAAAGCGATACTAGTTTAAACGTCTTTGGAAACACTGTAGTGTCTACCTTTTTCTTATGGTGCCACTTCCAGTTCTTTTGTTCTTTTAATCATCTAAGACTGTAACTGCTTGGTTAACAACATAATCATTCGACAGTGGTTGGTGCATGTCTGGTCCGTTGGTTCTCGAAGAGCTTGATGTTGGCAGATGTTGATGTGCTTTTTTTAGCGTCGACACCATCGCACCTTCATGATGTACAGCAGCAACCATAACGGCAGCAAATGTCGGGCACATTTGTTGAAAGCCAGTTCTTCTACTTTCAGCTCTGACCGGCAGCTTCCATCCAGTGTCTTTGTGAATTAATCCCACTGAAAGCAGAGATAATTACCTTCCTGTCTGAGAACAGTAACATGTACTTTGATGAGATAATTATTCTGAGTCATTTTCTCTAGTTTTTCCTGCATTTTTTTTTCTTTTTTTTCAGTTTGAAGCCTCAACATTATCTACAGACTGTGTCTGGGTCAGTCTGAGAAATTTAGTTTAGTTTCCTTTTTGTATTTGTGAAGTAAAACTTAAAACTCAAACACACTTCTGATCTCTTATCTCTATTAAATTCAGCCTGAATTGGACTAGTGTGGATTGTATCATGGATGTTTTTGACTGAAAAGAAGCACTCAGAGAGACCCGCTCCCACTCATTCAGCCAGTTCGTGCTTGTGAATTTCATGAGTGGATTTAAGAATTTCTGAACCGAAAAGAGAATTTCAGTTTAAAATTTGTCTGTTTTTTAAGAAACAACAGTAACATCAACTACAGCTAAAAGGGAAAAGCAGGAATTAGCAGTGTTGCCTCGGCTTTAACAGCAGCACGACAGATCACAGCCTAAACTACATGTTTACACCCTCTCCACACACATTTTTAAAGAGAACAAAGCAGGGATACAATTAACTACTGACTGATGGCCCTGCCTGCATCGCAGCAGCCGCTTACTTCACTTAAATAGACTTTCACGAGGGTCCGATACTAATAAATAGCTACCACTAAATCGGTGTCTGTTCTGTTGGGTTTCATCAGATAGAAGTGATTCTGTTTGCATTAGCTGTAAATTGAAGCAGAATTTCAACCAAATGTTGCTGAGAAACTGGTTCGATCTGAGCAACAAACTCGTTTTAACCTCCTTTGATCTAGCTTCCTCATATGAGAGCATCACATATTTGGTTACCTGTACTATAATACCAAACTCTGAGTAACTGAAAACTGTGAAACACTTGTAATTTGATAGTGATCTTGTTTTTTAAATTTAAAACAATTTATGTACATTTCATATAATGAATTATGTACAACCATAAAAATATAATCTAAACTCATACATTTCTATTTATTGGTCCCTTCTTATACCAATAGGTAGAAGAAATCTCTAATGTAAGTCAGAGTAAAGCTGCAGATTCAGGGGACTTACAGACACAATTATTCATTTACCCTCGAAATTCAGTGGTTTCTTTAGCGAGATAATTAGTTTTTATAAATTGGTTTATCTGAGCACAAGTCATGATTTGTCATTTGTTTCATATGAGTCTGGATCCTTTAAAAGTTGTGTAGAGGCACTATACAAATAACAGTTTTCTTCAGCAGGTGCTGTTTATTGTTTGGGTGCAGACTATCTGCAGGTATTGGAAAGCCATAAAAAGCAACAAATGATGACTCTTAAAAATCCTTTACAAAGTAATAAAAGTGAATTTATACGCGTATTTCCTGATGTTTGTGTGGAGCTGAGTTGTAATAGTTGAAAACTAAAGTGTTATTACTTCTTTGGTTGTTTTTTCATACTTTCATTTATTTTACCATTATTTCACCAGGGGGGCTTATTAGTTAGAGAGCGCTGTGCAGGCAGCTTTACACATAAAAACAAAATATAATGGATACACTATTATATGCAAAAATCCGTCAGGAACAAAAGAAAATCCATGTTTGAGATTCATGGGAAGAAAAAGCTGCTTTTCCACGATATGCAAATGTGAAATATTACCAATTCACGCCTATATCATTTCATGCTGTTTCCATCACACTGCCACCAGATGATAAATTGTAGTCTGGAAGGTATCAAGAAGGTATTAAATGTCACTCATTTGAAACCTGCAGCAGAGCCAGAATAGCTTTTTATACTGCCCAGAGAATGCCTAAGGACGGGGGATGCACTTAGTTTTTGTTAAAGTATGTCCTTTTAACTATAGTTCTCATTCTTTCGCTCCCTGAACATCCTTCTTTGCTCTAATCTAACAAGAATTTGTAGCCCCTCTTTTCTTGTACATGTAAAGCAAAAGGCAGAGTTGGCAGTAGACAAATTAAAGCTGAGATCTGACAGTGAAGCGCTTCTGTGTATTTGTGGAACTCCTCTAGATGAGCAGCAGCTGCTCAGAGCCGTCACTGTGGGCATCACTGCATCTGTTTCAGATCCGAATTTCGGTTTTTACTTTGCCTGCTGCCATCTTATGATCAGATTTATCATGGTCACCTCAGAATCAGCACCGCGGACAGCGCCCTGCACATGCTGGTGTGTTGCTGCAACTTCCTGCTTTAACAGAGACTAAAGACAGATTAGTTAATTATTCTGACAGCTTTTCTTTTTAGATTTCTTTTTAAGTTTACTTTGAGTCGTGGCGCTGCCATCAGTATTGCTTTGTAATTCGGGTCAATAAAAACGTAAGGATTAGGCTCCTTGATTTCACCATTAATCACCACCATTGCTTAATCATAGAGTTCGTTCAATACATTCACTTTCTATTGAGCTGCATCAGCCGGTATCTGTAGGTGCACGGAGGTAAAACACTTTTTCATTTTGTGTGAGTTGCAAAAGAGGCATGGAATGGTGGGAAAGGAAGAGGAAGAGTTTTCCCCCCAAACAGACTGATTTAGTAATCCTTGTTGGGGTTTTGTGTTTAGGGGAAAAATGACTAAGGTGTTGTTGTGAGGATGTTTTACCAGCCTGTAAAGCTGCCATAAAAAGCTGCACATGTTGAGCCCTATGAGAAGTTTTCCCTGATAATAATTGTACTGAGAAAATCAATAACTATGCCGTCTGTAGTCATCAGTTGTGCTGTCAAACATCCACCTATGTCCCAGCAGCATGTGTGGTGCATTACAAATGCATGTAGTATATGGAGCCCCCCTGCTGTAGGTTGGAAATGTCTCCAAGCTCGAAATTATGGGTCAGTGACAGGCCAGTGTGTATTCAAACACAAAGTCTCTATCCATTAAGTTTGAATCAGGTTTATTGAAGCAGAGCACCATGAAGAGCCCGGAGTTGTAGAGTTGCACTCATCTCAGGGAAACTTCTTCAAGATGCTTCTGTTCGCATTCATGACGCCTCCTCAATTGTAACTGGCTGGTAGGAAGTCCCAGGCATTTAACCCCATGTGGAGTCATTACCGGGAGGTTGTCAGAACGCTGCCCCCCCCCCCAAAGCAGAAAAACTCCCCTTCTCAGATGGAGGGAGAAGAGAAACACGCACATGAAGAAAGCCTTTAGAAGTTGCAGAACTTTTAAACACCAGAGGGCTGCTGCTTTATGCGTTCACCTCCACACACCTCCAGCTGTCAGAAGCTGTGTGGGGAGGATTTCTGATGAGCAGTTTAAGGGCGTAGTGCGACGCGTTAGCATGCTTTGCACTTACATTGAGAATTAAAGATGGCTGCATATTCATTTATTCACTTTTTATATAATTGATGCTGACTTAACATTCAGAGTCATGATTTTATTTGCATCCAGTTGGTAGAACATGCAGATGGTTGCCTCAGGGCCCGGGTCTCTGATGTCAACACACGCTGATTTTTGACATCTGCTCTCCTATTTTTGGCCAGACTTTTGTTAATCCTGCTAACTGCCAATGATGAACTGCTGTGGAATGAAAAGAAAGTGAGGAATTGTATTTATTCTCTGTTTCTGATCTTTGTTTTGTATCCCTCCTGTCTAAACACATTGGGCCTAACTCACCATGTCCCTGTTCTTCAGTTCACTTTTCTTCTCATATTTATCGATTGTTATCGATAGAAGCCCGTTGAGACTTTACTGTTTAAAAACTTTGTGTTTTTCATCTTTTTATGGATTTTTGGCTCTGTGTGCTTGTGATTGAAATGTTTATCCCGTTAACTGCAGTGACTTGGAGTTCTTCATTTCCCCATATCTCCAGTCATTAGCTCCTTTATTGACTGTCAGCTGAAGTTTTCTGTGTCGCAAATATCAGTCTGTCCTCATCCGGCACGACTCACAAAAGGAACATTATCCCCGTCAGCCTCACCCACAGCTGCTCACCGGCGTCTAAATGAGCACTAATGCAAACCAGACTCCACATTGTGGAAATTAATTGAGTTTGACTGTCACAGTTTGTTGTGTGTTTAATGCAGAGTCTTCTCACCCTTCTCCCCATCACTGACTGCTAAACGTCTCACTTTGGTCTGTGATTAAAAACCAAGACATTACCTGCTGCGTGAGTGCAAGACAGAAGCTAAACTACGCACCGAGCGGGTTTTCTCCTGAGGCTGAAAAGGCCCAGGGAGGATTGTAGGGGTCAAAAACATTGAAGTGTCCGTTTAGTTCAGGCGAAGAGCTGGAAGGCAAAGTGCAGGATAATGTAAAGCCATTCATCACAACACTTTTCAGTCTCTTTGCTTAATCTCAAAGAACAACTATACGGAGGCATCCACTTGCTGTTGGCAGCAAATGTTTTCCATCAGTCTCACATTAAAGCAGCAAGAGCTGCAGGCTGGTTAGAGGCATCATCAGAGGTAAATAACTGTTGAGGACCCGATCCCGTCAGAATATTTTATTATCACGATGTAATGAGGTAAACTTGAATGTAGATCAGAGCAGAACAGACAGAGTTGAAGTTTGACTGATATATACATTTCATGTGGAATTTGGGGAAAATCTGTGTGTGTTTTGACAAGTTGCATTGATTTTTTTTAAATACAACCTGATTGTGTATATCTCCAGCTCTACTGTTTGGTGGAGAATATTTTCAGTAACTATAACAAATATTAAATGCATAGAACTAAGCATACATAAGCCATCTCTGCCACCTGGTTTGGTTAATGCTAGAAGTAAGTGTATTTTTAAAAGGCCATTACTACATATAAACTTTGAGTCTTTTTTAATATTGTCCCAAGAAGAAAACTATAGCATTTTTCTTTTGCTTTTTTTCTTTGCATGAACTTTAAAGGGTTAAAAAAGAAAACCACTGGATGTTTTTTTTTTCACTTTAGGGACGGCCATTGGAGTCGGCGGATTGTGCAGACTATTCCCCAAAGCAAAACCTTTGTTGCAGTGAAGCGTGCAGTTCTCTGTATGTGTCTTGATGTGTGGTTTTGATCAATAGTTTTCCAGTTTTGAACACCTTTACAAGATTTTGTTGATCAGATGCTGTTTCACTTTTTCCATGAAATGGTCTCTGTACCTGATGTGATGCTTTATTTGTTGATTCACTCTGATAGAAGACATGGGCAATGTAATAAGAAATAAAATCACAATCATATTTTTTATACTGAATGATCTCAGTCCCGATTATAAAATCAAACTGGTGCTTTATTTTAAATCATTTCCATATGCTGGTATGATGTCAGACCTGTATTTTCATGCTTTTCTGTCTACAAAACATTTTATACTCAATCATTGACTTGCTTCTGCTTTTAGTTTCTCTTTATGCTGGTTAATTCTCTTTTTTTATTCTGTCAGATTTTATTGTTTTTAATTGTAAGAGTCTCCAGTTTGTTGCAGTGTTGTACCTTTCTTGGCCAACACTACCTACAAAAAGAGGTTGTTGGAACTTTCCTGGTTAAAGATTGGCTCCACAAATAAAATGAATAAATCAGTAAAAAAATGAAATATTACTTTTGTTTACTGGTGTTTATGGGGCTGGGTGATATGAACAAAAATTTTCAATCATTTTTTCTGAATCACGGTATACATTATTTGGTCAATCAACCAATAAGATCATTCTAGTTTACAGCTTGGTGTTAACTCACTTTTATTAAGGCTCAGTAGAACATATACATTAAAATTGTTAATCAAAATTATAGTAGTCATTTATCAAAATAATGAAAAATACTTTTCAATCACCAAACAAAAGTAGTTGTGCAAAAGATAATTTTAACTCAAAACAAAACTGATTCTATATATTGTGCGACAGGGTCTATATTTCAAAAGTTTGACATATTGCCCAACCACTGTGTTTACTGGCTGTTAGCAAAGGAATTGTTTTTGTTCCAGTTATGTTAAATATCCTCATTTGCATCTTAAAGACATGTTTCTTTGCGTCTGTGTAGAGCTACTTGCCAAAATCATGGCATTTGTCAGCATGTTGTGCAGTCTTTAAAGAATCTGAGGAAAGTGGACAAAAAGAAGACTTGAGAAATGAAAAAAGAATCCAGCAAAGATCTTAGAGATTCTCTGCAGTTAATCCGTTCACTTTTCAGCAGAGCTGCTTTATGAGAAGGAAAGTTTGATTCTGAGCAGACATGAGCAAAGGAATTCCTCTCTGAATAACACAAAGCTTCTGTTTTATAGATAGTTAAAATGTTAGCTGTTAGGCTTCCTTGCAGACTACATGTCGTCGCTATAAAGCTTTGCTTCTTCCTGCTCAGTGGGGGAAAATCAGAAAAGCATTGTAGGTTTGATTTCAGCTGTCAGGATGATTTGAACAAATAGAAAATGGGTTAATTGTTTCAACTGGCCAAGTAAAGGCAACATGAAGATGGGACTAAATCTGTGGATAAAAGTTTCAGTCTCAAGCAGTCTGATGGAAACTGAGTTTGTTGCACTCAACGTAGAATTTCCAGAGCACCATTATTGAGTTTGGTTTAGGTCCTACATTAATTCAAAGTTTCTATTACTTAACATAACAAAAACATCTGTCATAAATATGACAACCAGCATATTTCATCTCTAATTTTATTCTTCATAACAAATAAAAGCAAATTAGTCTGTAGTATGTAAGAGAAACATGTAAAGAGAAACATCTGTAAAATGTGTGGTTCATAATCAATAAGGTAAGTAGGCAGAGTTTTGCTGTACATGTACACTGAACCAATCAAATTCTGTGGATGGATCACCACAAAGCTACGTAAGCAAGATGGCTGCAATGTACTGAGAAAAAACAGAAAAAAAAATGAGAGAAAAAACCCAGCAAACTGGCTGAGAGACTCACGTTACTCATTGCAATACTTGTATAAATGAAAAGTCATTTTCCACTGACTTGTTTACTGTAGATATCTCACCCCGAACCCATCCATGCCAGTTTATTCATTTAAAACATTTATGAGGCAGCAGTTTATTCTGATCAGGCCTCTACTCTAGAAGAGTTCATTATTACTCACCACCTGTCTGGCGTGTGCGCGAGGATAACATTTGAATGTTGTAGCGATATATAATTGTTCCCTTCCATTAAACCAGACTCATTTTCTCCTTTTCTCCTGTGACAGGGAAAACGTTTTGAATTTAATTAATGGCCTTTTAAAAATTAAATTTGTGATTCATTTAATACTCGAGTCAGTGAATAAATTAGCCTTTCATGTTTGATTTTACTCCAGAAAATGCCACTGATCCCCCATGAGCCATTTCGTTTTTTTTGTCATTGTCCCACACTATGAGGGACAGTGTTTTATGTTTTATTCCAAGCTTTTTTTTTAAATCCCAGGTTACGGTTGTAGCCTCCAGCAGCTAAACCAGACCATTGATTTCTGTCTGAGAGACCTTTGATAGCAAGTAACAGACAGGAAGACAGGGCTGAGCAGATTTTTGTTGTGGATGGAGAGCATTCGCACCATCCACAGTGGTGACCTAGGGGCTTAGGGGGTTTAATCTGAGCCTCATATCAGCCACAGTGACAGTCAATGCGCTCCTCCCAGTCAGGACTGCCTCCCCTGTGTCAACATCACAGCGCTCATCAAACCCACCCAGAAAAAGACTCACTCATGCACATTTAGCTCTACGTGCTGCATGACACATGCATGTTACGGATAAAGTGCAAAGTTGGATTCTTTTTAGACTCTCAGCTGGAAAAAATGTAGTTTGAGTTGACAAAGAGCCTGTATGGGATCAGCTGTGTCTTCTGTTAACACCAGTAAAATGTGTTGAGGGTTTAGTAGTGTGAAATGCAGAAAGGTCAGCCAGCTTTGAGCTGTTTGGATACAGGAAGAAGCCAAGCTCATGACCTCCAACCAATGGACTGCGCGCACAGCCGGCAGACATTAAAAATGATTTGTTGTTCAAGGACAGTGAGGACGCTTACTGTCATGTGTGCCGCATGAAGGACGCTGCGTTGTTAGGTCTTACAGGGATTCACATTGCTGCTTTTTTCTCATTTTATCCTGAGAAAAACAGCGAATGCAAGGATGAAGCAACACCACTGGAATGGCAGCATCTGGGCCACAAAACCAAACACTGATATAATAACAATGTCTTCCCTTCTTTGTGTTTCCTGTTACTTAGGATCAGGATAAGTCTTCTCCTGCACCTCCGTTCCTTGAACAAGCAGCTAAATTGACCTTCAAGGAAAAAATCGTGCTGCTAATGTGAGATTTGAAGCCTGCCATTAACCACTCTGCTACAGCCCATTGAACAGCATGTTAATATTAAGCACGACTCCTATTAGATACTGTACTCATGAACTCTGTCAAATTACTAATATGCTCATGGTATGTTATAAAAATGATGGCAGGGATTAAACAAATTACAGCCCAGGATACCTCTGAAAGTACTCTTTTCTATTTCTTCACATTAGAGTTAATAAGATGTGATGATTTAATCATTTGAGTTTTAAATTAGTTTTAGTTAATTAAATAAAAGAGGATAGCTGACCAATTTATAGTTTATAGCTTTAGATTATAGTAGACTATCATATAGTGTCAGGGTAAAGCTTATCTGTAGACTGGTCCGACGGCTTTCTAAAGTCATTATTTACACCCTGGGGAAGCAGCATATTTCACTTCTTATAAACTGCTCTCTGCAGCTCTTTTGTCATCTATAAATGCCATTTATGGTTGATACAAAAAAACAGATACGGAGTGTTTTATCCATCTTCTGCTTCATTTGGTCCGTTTTCCTTGTGGATCCGTTTGAACTTTTGAAACAGTATAAATGAGCCTTACATGTGCAATCATTGGTGGGTGGGTGTGTGTTTGTGTGTGTTGGGGGGAAGCAATCAGGCAAAGCCTATTACATGTTTTACAATATGCCACTGAGTGTTAATTTCTATGTTAGATTAATAAGTCATTAATTTTATGTTAACATGAGAGCCCTACCATCTTTCAGACGGCAGCCTCACATCATTGTTCGTGTAATGTTGTTCCATTTTTAAGGGAGTAAAGCAGAGCTAATTGTAATGTGTTGTCAAGGTACATCAGATGTATGTGACTCCCCCTTTAGCACACACAGAGATGTGTGTGAGTGGTTCTCTTCCCAACTCATCCACAACTTAATTAGGCCTGATTGGGACTCATCTCTTGACAAGTATTTTCATTTTTTATTATTCGACTAAAGCGTTGGTACATTTCATCTTAGTTTTTTCTTTGTGCTTCAGATTTTATTTTGCATTGTTTCATTTCTTTGTTTTTTTTCAGATAATAATTGTTGATTATAAAACTGTTAGTCAACTTGTGGTTTAAATTAGTTAAAAACAACATTAAACTCAATAGGTATACAATTTTGGGTTAAAAATTGAATAAAATTAAGTACAAATTAGAAAGCAGCTTTAACCCACAGTCTGTGTAAACTACAACTTGATTGGAAACAGTTGGACAGTTTTTTGTGATAATCAGCATCCAGTTAATTCAACCTTAAACATATTTAAAAAAATATTTAATGTTAGTAATCGTGCCGTCTTCCAAAATTTTTGATTTTATATTCTACAAGCTATGTTTTGTAAATGTCTTTTACATCAATTGCATGTCCTATGTGCGCCTAGAAGACCTTTGAGTCTTGAGCAGTCTGTCAGAAAATATCGACAATGCAGTTCCAGGATCAGAATCTGCAAAACTCAGCTGCCATGCTGTGTACCAGATGTGTGTGTTTCTTAAAGCATGAAGGTGTGCGGCTTGTTTTCTGTGTTTTCCAGCCATCTATCCATTATCTCCCACCGCCTAAGCTCGGGTCATAGTGGCTAAGCAGGGTGTCCCTGCAGTGTTTTCCAGCTATCACAGGGAGGATTCTGAAGCATCCTCGCATTAAATGGGCCGTGTAATCTCTCCATTATCCGTGATCTCCTGGAATATCTTGGGGTTTCTTTTTTCCTAGATGGATGTTCACGGAAACACAAATCCCAAACATAAATGCCAAGAAGTCTTCCCAGTCAAATTCCCAACAAACCTTAATGGACTTCTCCTTTTAATGTATGTACATATGGCAAGATAGATGCTGAAGTCTTACATTACTGCAGCCCAAAAGAAACTCCCCATCTGCTAATGTAAATGTTTCAGCCGGAGGTTTTGCCAATCAGAAGATGGGATTAAATTGGAGGCATGTAAAGACAATAGAGTTTTTCTTTTCCAGTCGTTGGCTGAGATTTGTCACATTAAGGAACCTCTGTGATTTACATAGCTGCTAAAGTAGCCCAGAATCTTAATGACAAGAACAGAAACACATCCATCAGCCTGGGGCAATGCTACATGTGCAGGGACACGGTGAAGGACGCAGCAGAGGAAACAGCATTCACGTGAGTGTGTGCAGTCTGTTGGTGCATGTTTCTCTCTCTTATCTGTTTAGTAATCGGAGCGTTTCTCTTCTTTCCCCTTATTCAGGGGCCCAGAGTAACCGAATACAGCAGAAATATTTAATAACACCCAGCGCTCCAGGGAATAGTCCAATTCAATTAATAAAAGTGTGCAGCTCTTCAGTAATGTAATTAATGATACCAAATACACACAGCCTCGTGTTACAATTAAATGAACTGCACCACTTTAATATGATATATTGGTTGGTTGGTTGGTTGGTTTAAAAGCAGCTGCGAGAATTTTAACTAGCGTTAACACTCAGCTCCACTTTGCTCTTTCTCTTCTCTCCCTTCCCTGACCTCCTGTAAAATTAAGAATAGAATGTAAAATTATGTTAGTTAAAGAAAATGCTCTGTCTTTAGTAAGGAAGCTGAACCCTTCCTCAGATTTTCATTTGATTGCGATGGTTTTCTTTTTCTTTTTTATTTGTCAATTTCTTCTTCTTCATCCAGTTTTCTGTTCATAAAATCCTCAGTTTTCCCTTCTAGCAACTCTGCTCTGTTCGGATGTAGAGTCCTCTAATTTCAGGTTTTTTAATCAGTTCCTTACACCAGTGTTCATGTGTTGGAGGATTTGGAGTGTCTGAACGTTGGCCTCCAGCGAGCACCTTATAGTAAACGTGAACGTTAGTTCATCATCAAGTAATTTGTGGAGCTGAAATCATTTAGCAACAGCTGGTTTAATAATCTAATGTGAGAATGTGACAGAAAATAACAAGCCAAAACATAAATGTGAAGAACCAGAACAGAGAACAAAGTGTTGTTGCATCAAAGTTTGATTAATCGGTGTGTCAGAAGAAAAGTCTCTAGCTCTATTGGGCTTCTGGGGCTCTAATATGATCCCAAACCATCTATCAGTACAGTACAGTAAATAGCTGGGGTAGAACATCTCTATGACATATATTGTTAATCAATAAAAATAAATAGATCTTATTTAGTAAGAATTGCTCTCAAAGGTATTTGTGGTCACGCTGGACCAGTTGGCTTGAACTCTGCTTTGGGACAAAGATTTAGATGCCATGGCCTCCAGCGAGCACTTTGCTGAGCACCTTGGTCAAACAGCACATCCGTGTCCACATTTTTATGTACGTAAAATTGGAGTTTTTCATCTTTGTTCCACGAGCACCCGTCCAAGTGTTGTCAGCTTGCCGTCTTTTTTGCTATTTTTAGCGAATCTTCATAGCCACAGTCTTGGGACAGCTGTCCTCTTGCGTCTCAGCAGTTGAGACTGTCTGTGGGTGGACAGCTGCAGTGCTCACCTGAACTGGTGTCTGTCAGTGTGTCTACATGGGAAACAAGCATTTACACAATAAACACTTGAACTTGATGGACAGAAAATGAATTCATTTTGAACCTTTGGCTAATTGATGGCTGGGCTCTATTTTCAGTCCAGCAGTGTGTCTGCTCTCTAACTCTGTTCATTTATGACAATTTGTTTAAAATTGGATTTTAAAACCAGTGTTATAATCCCATCAGGCTTATATGATTTGACATGTAGGACCTAAAAGAAAACAGGTTCTTGGAAGAGTCCCAACATACTACATTATAATAAACTCTGTTGGCTGTCACTTTAATCTGAAACGGCTGACTTGTTTTTATGGGATTTAGATAACTACCTTCAGGTCAAAGCCAGGTGATAACACACTTATAGTATTGTCCTTTTTGTTTTGGTAAGTTTTGTTGTTTTTACCCAAGTTTAAGCTGAGTCCAACAGCTGATTTTGGAAGTCATCTCCTCAGCGAGTTGTTAACAATTTCAGCCTGTATGCACATACCATTACGTCACATCTCCAAGCACAGTAAGTGTGTGCTTTGTAAAGTCGAGTGCCTGAAGTTCCTTGCTTGGAAAAGGAGCCGGCTGAGCAGAAAAGCACCGCTCTGACTGGCAGTCTGACAGTTATAACTGTAATTAGCTAGTTTGCTCTTTCCTGAATGCCACTATGCATTTCCTGCATCTGTGACATCCCCACAGGTCCCTGAATCTTCAGGTGAAGACAGTTA
>JAVQJG010145032.1:0-13896 GCA_036024015.1 Craterocephalus amniculus
CACACATAGACACACACACACAGACACACACACACACAGACACAGACACACACACAGACACACACACACAGACACACGCAGACACACACACAGACACACACAGACAACCACAGACAGACACACACAGTCACACACACACAGACACACACAGACACACGCAGACACACACAGACACACACAGACACACACAGACACACACACACACACACACACAGACATACACACAGACACACACACAGACACACACAGACACACACAGACACACACACAGACACACGCAAACACACACAGACACACGCAAACACACGCAAACACACACAGACACACGCAAACACACACACAGACACACACAGACACACACAAACACACACAGACAGACACAAACACACACAGATCCACACACAAACACACACAGACACACACACACACAGACACACACTGGGTCCCTGTAGCTCCAGTCGGACTCTCTGCACACGAACCCGACGTTTCTGATCTCTACACAAACAGGTTCAGCTTTTCCTGCGCTCTCAGCTTCCTGCTGCATTTTAAAGGAGATGAACGGTTCCCATAGCAACCAGTAACATAATAACAGCCAATAATGTCAGAAATGTAATAAAGCCAGTACAAGCAAAGTAAAATGTGATTTTAACCTTATTGTAACAAGCCACGAAGCTACGGCATGAGAAATCCTTTTAAGATGTGAAGACTGAAACTGGTGATGTAATAATACATAAATGAGATATTTATGGCATTTCTGAGCTTTATTAGACTTGTGTGATTACATTACTGGTAATTTATTACATCAGAACCTCGCTGTCCCCTCCAGCCAACCCATAAGTCCAGTTCCTGTCCCATTACAATGACAGCAAACAGAATCCAGCTGAATTAAATCCATTAAACTTGCTCCTATTCTTATTTAAAGCACTTTGTGCTGCAAAATGCAAGAAAAGAGGTTTATAAACAGAGTTTGATTTGATTAAACTGAACTAAATCAAACCTTATTGAATTCCATTAAACTAAACTGAATCCCAACTGTAAAGTTTCTTCATATTATCCATAAATCGTATTATAATTAAGCTAATTAGTTAATTAGAATGAGTTTATTCCTCATCTTTAGTAAATCATTGCTGTCCTTAGCCTCTGTAAATTTAAACGACAGTAAAGTCAGAGGAGTTTTGTTGAGTTGAAATATTCTATTTCCTGAAAACTGATCCCAAAGGCAGCATGTGATGAAAACAACGAATACAATCGTGATTAAAATATTGCCTCCTCACAATTATAAAAACAATGTAATCGAAAAAAAAAAAAAAAGATTAATGTCATATTTATGTGACAGGAATGCCTATAGACTGGGTATTCTTTTTTTTAATTGCTATTATTATTTGAACATATTATTATTTCACTCATTTACTTTTTTTAACCTATTTCCAGTTGTTTTTTTTTAAGTTATATTTTTGGTTTAGTTTTGGTGGTTCAATAAACACTTCTTAAAAAAATCAATGAATAATCGTGTAGATTAATCATGATTTCAAAATCTATCAAAATAATTGTGATTTCTATTTTTTCCATAATCGTCCAGCCCTAAAACAAAGTGGGGCCCAGAACAGACCCTTGAGGTACGCCACATCAAACGGAGCCGATAGAAAGCAGGCGATGGAGATAAAAAAGTTCCGTTGGACAAATAAGATTTAAACCCTGCTGATCTGGCTGTTATCGTTAATAATAAATTCCTCTGAGATGCTGTAACTGTAGGTTTAACATTATTTAGTCTCATCCCCTGACACCTGAGGCAGGAGACAACCTGACGCCATGGTAACTGGGATAAACAGGCTGGTTCACACGGGGACAAACTGGAGCAAGGTGGACCCGATTAATGTCGTATCCAGCTGCATTAATCAGCTGACTTCCTGTTTGAGCCTCACTCAGTCGGTGCAGCTGGGAAATCTAACAACAAGCCTGTTAAAGACTCTGCTTGTTGTCCGACTCCGCCGCTTGCAGCCAGAATACAGAAGAGCCCGACTGTGACACTGCGCGTCAGAGGAAATGTGTGTTAAACCCAGCGGCTGCATACATTTATGCAGACTACCCTGTCTGCTGATCTAACGTGTTGTAACTAAACGTGCACTCGTACACGTCCAAAGTCCTCTAAGGGGACAAATACACCTGCTATAGTCTGCATGCACAGAAACGTCGGCAGAACGTCATGTTCGACGGTAAATGAAAGAAAGTTTGATAATCTGACTAAAATAACGGCAAGCAGGTTCGCCCTCGATCATTATATCAACATTTTAAATATATGGAGACTTTGTCACACGAGATATAGAATAAGGGAATATCGTTTGTTCTGAGTTCATTTGCACAACTGTAGCTTTGTTCTGGTCATCGAAAGTTATTTTTTATCATTTTAATACACATCTACTTTAATTTTAGGTAACTATTTTAATGTGCTTCTGATCCTTATTAAGAGGCCAGTAAGCGCTTGGTCACTTGACCAAATAAAATTATATTGTATTATATCGATTTGGCACCCAAAGAATCGTAAAGGAACTGACACAGGAGGAAAGCGTATCGATCCAGCCCTAGTGTGTACGATGTTTTTAACCATTTTTTATCTAAAGTAGATCCCTAACTGTTATTTATAAGGCAGAGTGGTTCTGTGGTTTATCTGGTTCATACGTCTGCACACAAGCTCACGTTTCCAGCCGTTCCCACGAGACCTGAACAGACCAAAACCCCAGGTCAAGGCCCCGAGGTGAGAACTGTCCAATCAGAGCGGAGGTTACTGACCTCCGGTCCGAAGACGGCTGTGATTAATAGGCTCAGATCTATGATTCATGCAGGAGGAAGAGAGGGAACGTGTTCTGTGAATTCTTTAAAACCCTATTTTTAACAGCATAACGGGGACTCGTGCGGATGAAGCAGAGTTAATGAGCAAACGTACGTTTCAGAGAGTCAGGAGGGCAAATCATGATTCAGCCACATTCAGATCAAACTCGCATATTAATGGATCAAAATGCAGATTTAATCACTCAAACAGGCCAGAGGTCACGCAACACATTGTCCGATGACATTAACGCACACGTCCACGAACGTACGAACAATGGTGCCCTTCATTTCTGAGCCAAGTGATTAAAATGCTTCTGTTTTTTCAATGAACGAGGCAACAAAGGCTACTATTATTTTTTATTTCCATAATAATGGTCATATTTATTTAGTTCAACACTAATTAAATCACTTTTAATTTAGACCAACTGGATTTTTAAAATTATAATTAAATAATGAATTATATACTTGAAATTTTTAAATATATTGCATTAGATTAATTAATTTATTTTATTTAAATTCTATTATAGTTTATTCCATTTCTTTAAAATAATAATTTGTCCATAAAAGTTTTTTTTTTAAAAAGCTAGTGTTTTTTTTTAACCACTAGTGAGGATTAAAATATAACAAAACATTTACATATAATTATATCATTGATGACCCTGAACAGAAATGTAACAAATAACAGTAAATCTGCTTGTAACTTTCTACTGATGCAAGAAAGACGCTTTAGTTTTTAAATCATGTCAGCCAGCTGCTCAAATTAGCAGTCACATAAATTATTAAAGCAAATGCACATCAGTATTCATCTCTGCTCGGCGATGTCTTCACCCAAAATATATAATAAATACACCCCAAAGAAAAACGAGGAAACGACGACTTCCGCAGGAATCAGGACGATGAAGCAGAAGATCCGTTATTTGTATTTACTGATTAAATTAAATCATGAAATTTACTGATTAAAAGCACATCATCAGCGTGATCAGCCTGCAGATTATTTATTAGGCGAGTAAATTACTACTTTTATCACAATATAGCAATTTAATGGATTGATGTCTCAATTCAGATTTAAGCTCGAGGGACTGCTCCTCACACCGTTTTAGCCGTTTAATAGAAATGTGTTTTCCTTGCCTCTTGTTGGTGTTAACAGGTAAAAACACGGCTGTTCTGCAACCATTTTATCACACGTTTAATCAGATTCATGATGTTTTGCATATTACAAGATGCAGTTCAGCTGATTCCAGTGTGTGGTGGGCGGACCGACTTGTTTAGGGTGCAGAGGTCGTTAGTATGTCAACAGTGGAATAAACTACAACAACAGACTGTATCTTGTTCATAACGTGATGAAGATGAAGAAGCAAGCGAAGGTCAGATGAAGAGGCAACTAGAGACCTTTTAAAGTCTGTTTCCTCATCGGAGCAGCTGCGCTTCTGAAGGACAGGAGGGATGAATATTTAAGTATAATGTATAATTCTAATGAAATACATGAGACCTTGCTTTAAATAAGGAAGAGGTGCAAGTCTTTTCTTCTGGAAAATTCTCGAAGCATGAAATGTTTCCATGAAAGTTTTACCCTAAATAAAACATAAAAACCTTAAATGCAGGCGTTTCCATCGACATTTTTAACTGCGATATTTGTGTTTTGTCATGGTGATGACATGCAGCTAAAGATGCTGAAACCACAGAGACCAGCTGTACCTGCCCAGGTGGAAAAGGTTCAAATGAAGAGGAATCCCCCCACCCTGCCAGGACGCCGGCTTACCAGGATGGCACTCGGGGCAGCAGCGGCCCTCCTGGGTCACGGCCATGGAGCCGGGGGGGCAGGAGGAGCAGGAGCTCAGGTAACAGCTCACCTGGCCGTCCCGACACTCGCACTGCCGACAGCTGCCGTCGCTCCAGCGAGCCAAGTTCTGAAATACGACAGAGAGGATGTTCTTTAACCTGCGAAGGTCTTTCTGGGGGTCCAGAGCCAAAACAAACAGATTATTTCTCTGCAGGGACGAGTTAGAAACATTCCTCACTATACTCTGATCACGTAGCTGTGATGCTAACAACCCCCCAGCTTCTTACCCCCTGTCTCAACACATAAAACATTAACAGGGTCTATTCTGCTCAATTCAGGCTAAATAATCTTAATTAATCTTAAAGGAGCTATATCTGATATTGTTTTAATCTTTCTAAGAAATTTTTTTTGCTAGTGTGACATTGCTCACACGCAAACTAATGAATCCAAACTGAAAACAGCTCGACAGACGACGGTTTTACTCCCAGCTTGTTGCTCCAGATCAGAAACAAGGTTCTTGATAGTTAGAACAGACCCTCCTTCCACCAGAAACTTCCAACCGTTTGCTTGCAGCGCCATGGTAACTGTGTTTATGTGATAAAAATCAATGCTACTAACTTGTGTGATGGGCATTAAACACAATAGAAAGCTATCGACTTAGCCCAGCAGGGCTCCTTTAAAACTCAGGGGGCAGCTTCCAGCTCTGATGGCGCCCAGCAGACGTGGGCCGGAACGATGAGGCATGTAGTCTGAGGCCTGCAGCCCCCGTCATCTGAAACATATTCATTCTGCGTGCAGCGAGCAGCTCTCAGGCTTTCTCCATCTGACTCCGTCTCGCCCACACGCTTCCAGGCTTCATGTTTACTCTGAAGCTCTGTGAACGCGCTGGCCGGTACATACCTGGTAGGATCTCCCCTCGCTCACACAGGTGGGCTTCACAGACGAACACTCCGGGCAGCACTTCCCCGGCAGGTGCACCAGCTCCGACTCCTGCAGGCAGAACCCAGCTAAAGGTTAAAGGTCACCATGATAACTATGGAAACTAAACCAGAAATATCCCGCAGCTATGTGTGCTTTATTAACCCAAATGTTTCTGAACCAAAGATTTCTGAGACATGCTGAATCACTTTCTGCTAAAAACTTTGCTAAAACCCTGTTAGACACTATGATCTTTGTCCTGATGGACAGGAAGCAGGAAACTAGAATCATTTTGACATAAATGGTAATAAATGGTCATAAATGGTAACAAATGGTCATAAATGGTAATAAATGGTCATAAATGGTAATAAATGGTAATAAATGGTCATAAATGGTTATAAATGGTCATAAATGGTAATAAATGGTCATAAATGGTAACAAATGGTCATAAATGGTTATAAATGGTCATAAATGGTAGATAATTGTGTTCAGTTTTCACCACATTTAGTTAAAGAGGCCAAATAAAAACTCCATATTTTAAACATTTAACTTTTCTTCTTATGTTTTCTTGGGCTTTAAAGGGTTCATTCTTAATTAATTATTCTGCATCAAATAAATCAGAGATAAATTTTCTCTTTGTTTTCATGGAAACCAGGTTGTTATGTCTGAGAGGTAATGAGGTTTTTGTTCTAGATTTATGCTGCACGAAGGGTTAAATTTCTCTTCTAAAAATAGCTTTTACCACATAAAGCGTTTTATAAATAAAACTGATGCTTAATATGGAAAGCTGGTCTGAGACGGAGCTCTGAAATGAACTGGGACTGAAGTGGGACTGAACGTCATGTTAATGGCTGACACAGATAAAAGGTTTTGAGGGCAGGCAACGTTTTTGTGACGCCACTCATGAAGGAAAAACACTCATCTGCCCGCTGACCCACACCGGCCAGTAAAACCAGATCCTGGTCCCGCCACCATCACCACCGGTCTGATCTCTTTAGGAGAGCGACCTTGACTCTCTCAGCTGGACTAATAACCGTTATGCTACTTACTGCTAATGACACCGAGCAGCTTTAATGATCCCATGTAGCGTGATTAATGAGGCTTATTGGGTCGTGACTCATGAAAGAGATTTTATTAAATCTGCTTGATGTAAGAAAATACTGGATGAAGTGTTGGGTTAATGGGGGCCATGTTAGGATCAGGAATAATGATGGGAACGCTGTAAAAATCCTCTTCCAGGTCAAACATCTCACATTCCTGCCTCAGATCTGAAGAAGAGCGACCGGAGTTCATCCGAGCTCATTCTTCTTCTGAGTTTCATGTTTTCTGTCTGTTTTCTGCGTCCAAATGGAGAGATTGCCTGTGGCGTGAGCAGCCAAGCCTGCAACATGCTCCCGGTCCAGCCCAGGCTTGAAATCGAAACGGATTATTTTACAGTAAGAAATCTGAGAAATTATGGGAGAAAAAAAGGCAGGAAACGTTATTTCAACCCATCAAACAATGGAGAGAAAAGCTTAATTCTCATTAAGAAAATAGAAAAATAAATAAATATGTTTACCGGTAATTACTGAGATACTTCATAATTACTGTAGTGCATGACTGTATTATAATTCTCTCCATCGGGGGCAGAAGACGAGGACCAGATTGTGTTTCAGGTTTTTCAGCAAAGTTTTTACCATAAAGTGATGCAAAAGGTCTCAGAAACCTGTCCCTAATATGATACATATGGCATTAAGGGTTAAAAAGGCGCCCCTGTGCTCTTGGAGGAAGCTTGACAATATAATTATACAATTTCCGATAATTAACATGCAAAAATAAATGTTTACTTTTAAAATGAAATCACACATTAAAGAAAACCCAACGATCCAGAAACACCCGGCTTACAAAGACCCAACGATCCCAGAAAGGCCCGGCTAACAATGACCCTACGATCCAGAAAGGCCCGACTAACAATGACCCAATGGTCCTAGAAAGGCCCGGCTAACAAAGACCCTACGATCCAGAAACACCCGGCTAACAACGACCCTACGATCCAGAAACGCCCGGCTAACAACGACCCAATGGTCCTAGAAAGGCCCAGTTTTCTCAGCTCATAATTAATAAATATCTCCCTTCCCCTTCAGGCTTACCTGCGGGCATTCAACACGTCCGCACTCGCTCGTCCGACAGACGACCTGACCCTGGTTACACGTACAGAACTCGCAGTCCGTGCCGTTCCACATGTCTCCATGGTAACGGACTACATCCTGGTACAAGCAGCTTCCTTTGGCTGGAGCGCATTCATCACAGCACTCTCCGACACGCTTCACTTTGGTCTCCCCCTGCAAAGAAATATGGATGTGTTTAGTTTTCCTCCTCTGGGTAGAACAAAAGCAGCAGAGAGATAAGACAAAGGAGCTTACAAAGAGGCTGCTTTTCAGCCAAAGGTGATAAGAAGGAGGAGAAAAGCGCAATGTGTTCCATCAGACCATCTTCATGATTTTAAATGAAATGTTTTATTGTCATTTTACAGTTTAGTGGAAGGTTTGCAGGAAATGGGAACGAGAGAGCTGATGGAGATCATTTCTGTCATTATAGCAAACAATCTAGGTTTTCATGTTTATGTCCACACAAACATGGAAATTTCGCAGATTTTCCACACATCCATGCAGCATTTACAGGAATCTGTCCACATAAAAACACCAAGGAAGCTGTCATCCGGACAGAAGGGTGGGAAAGGTTGAGAAAAAAAATCTGAACTACAGGAAAATGAAAAAAAAAGCCTTTTTATAGGGCAGGATACTGTATACATGCAGAAAGTTCTGCACCTGCACAATCTTTCAAACTAAGTTCTGATGGGTTTCGCAGAAACAGGAATGGATTCTGACAGCAGGAGAGCGATGGTGTGGAACTTTGCATGCATAGCTCCACACAGCTTTACAAGCTTAAATCTGTGCTTTTCCAGGCTTTTCTCTCGTTTTATAGGACAGTATTTTGGGGATTAAATGGGATGAATTATCAGACGACGCTGATCACCGGCCAAAAGAGTCATCCAGCTTGTTTGCATGCACCGATGCGTAGCGACTGGGCTGGAAAGTAGGGCCGTGGTCATGATTTATTAAGGCATGACCCAGAGACAGGAAGAGCTGTTTGGCCAAAAAGTACAGAAAATGACTCAAAGTTAGCAGAAGACAAATCTGTTAGCTTAGATTGTTATGGTAGCTTATCTTGTTTTCTGTATCTTAGCTTGTTTCTTTTGTTTTGTAGTTTTGGCATTTTGCAAGCTGAGTTTGATTTTTTTTTTAGCCTAGCTTGTTTAGTGTGTGATTTTTTTGATAGCAAAGCTTGTTTTTCATAGATTAGGTTTTTTTGTGCTTAGATTGTTCTTTGTTTTGCTAGCTTAATTTGTTTTTTTGTTAGTTTTTGTTAACTTAGCTTATTCTGAAGGTAGCTTATTTTTAAGCTGAGCTTGTTTTTTTAATAGCTTCACCCTTTTGGTAGCTTTTTTGGTAGATTTTTGGTTGTCTTTTATCTGGCTTTTTGCAAGCTGAGTTTGTTTTTCATTAGCTTAGCTTGTTTAGCTTATGCTATTTTTGTTAGCAAAGCTTTTTAACAGCTTAGCTTTCATAACAGCTTAAGGTTGTTTCATATTTTGTTTGCTTTTTTTATATTTTTGTCATCTTGTCTTGGTTGCTGTTAGCTTCTTTATCTTCTCAGAATCTTAGCAAACAGATCGTCGGCTGCAGGTGAAACATTGACTTCTTCTCTAAAAAGATAAAAGTAGCAGCAATGGGTGTTTTCCGAGAAGAAAACCTCATGACAGGCAACAAAAATGTACAAAGCCAAATAAACATTTCTATCAGAACCCCCCACACAGCGTTGCCCTGACTGACATGAGCCTTCATTAGCGCGAGCATGTTTATTTCGATGCAGAGATATTCACTGGAGCAGCAAATGTGGAGTCTGGGCCCAACCTGCTGTGTTTACTTCTGCTTGAGTGACGTTTAACTAAACTACAGTGTGATTTAGAAACAGATTGACATGAAAAATGCTCATGCTTTCATCTCCAAAATAAAACCAGTCAGAAATCTTCTCCTGTTTATTATATATATATAAACCTGCTTCCCCAGCACTCCTTTGGTTATTTTTGTCGGATGTTTTCTTTACTTGTTTCTTTCTTACATTTTTTAATCTCTCATGTTATCAGCATAAGACTTATTTTGTTACCCATACTTGACTCGAGTCTGGAGCAGTGCTGCTTAATATTGCATATTATTTACAAATAATTTCAATAAAAAAGAAAGTAGAAAAAACTGGGCTTGTCAAATACAAATTTCCCGGTTTGCCTGAAAGTCTTAGTTTAATGTTACATGTGCGACAGCTGAAACTGTTTTCTTCTGAGACAATGACACGATGAAGCAGCTCCCATCCTTACTGTATTCATGGAAAACCAGATTTTACTCGCTCTTAACTCATCTTGATGTGCATCGAACCCAATTCCAAATGTTCAAATAAATGGCACTGAGAGAGGAGTCTCTTTTCCCTGCAGAGCTTCCAGCAAAGTACAGAAGCGAGTCTCTAAACTACTTTGTGTCTGGAGGCTAAATACATTTTATATATGCTCTCAGATTATACGCTGTGTTTGCTTTCAGATCTGCTCTCTGATCTTTTATCGTTCCCATCACTTATCAGCCCTTTAATGTTTTGTTGTCCGTATGGATCGTGTTTTATGCTCCCCTCTGACTTCCCCAACAAGATCTCCAGCACAAGACAGAAGCAGCAAGATGGAATTTGCATGCAATTAAGGATGAAATGTCAGCCAGTGCGGATCTTACTGCATGTGTGATTTCCCATGATGCACTGTGGCTATTAAATTTCTAAGCACTGTGGGGGGTCCAGCAAAAGCGCTTGAATAATGAAATTTTATGCTGGGGTGAGGTGGTGCTGTGATGAGGCTGGTAGGTAGTCTGTTAGGGTTAGCATGAGGTTTCAGGAACTTAATATACAACTAAAAAAAGGCCATTATTGGTTTAACAAGGCGAGTTAATTTATATGTTACATTTTCTGTTAAGACAATTCAAAGTGCTTTGCATAAAACGTTCAAGGAAGCATTAAAAACTAGTACAGTAAACAGGAGCAAAGAGCAAAAGTCACAATAAAATAAAAATCTAAAAAACACATTTAAAAAAATAAAATGGAAAATTAAATTGGTAAAAAAAAAAAGATTCAGGCTCACATTTACTGTGCAGATTTCATGCAAACAGTCGGTGAGAACAGCAATGTCTTCAACCTGGATTTAAATGATTCTGTTTGGTGAAAGTTTCATCTCTAAAGGCAGTTTGTTGCTCTTGTCTGTTTATAAGAATAAACAGAATAAAGGTTTTAATGATAGAAAAAGTTGAATTCAGAATTATTTTCAATTAGAATGAAGCGTTTTTGTGTCGTTTTTCATCTCTTTAAAGCAGAATGAAGCGATTACGTGGCCATATGACCATATAATCCGATGAATTCTGAATAAAACTGAATGAGTGTGCATGTACGTGCACATTAAGGTACCCACCTTGTCACAGGTGAGCGGCGGACAGGTGCTGGTGTGGCATTTGGACTGGCCCCCGTCACACACACATGTGGTGCAGGTGTTTTTCTGCCACTGCTCTCCGTGCTGCAAACACACACACACACACGCACGTTTAGACCATCTGCAAACACACACACACATTTACAGGACTGCTGGGATACAAATGAGATTTTCTACAAATTTCTATTGATGACTCAGCAAACCAAGCAAAATCGATTGGTCGATAAGTCATGATGTCATCATGACATCATCAATAAAGAAATAAACAGTTCATCTCCAAAGGAGGGAATTTTAAGCAGAGCGACGTTCTGAACCGTCGCCATGGAAACATAAATTCCTCCATCTCTTGCTGCATGCAAACCCTGTATCAGGCTTTAAATTCATAATGTGTCTTAATTCTGGGTGAACGTAATTCTTCTCTCTGACTAAATGACTGATTTAAATATTGACCGGGTCCTGGAGGTTCTGATTTATTTCTTTATTTCACAGATGAAAAGCTGGAAGCTCTTTGAACATCAGTAACCGCTGAGTGATTGATAAAGCTTCCCACAGCGCTTCCTGGAGGCCCGGAGCTCAGCGGCGGATCAATCAGCTTCACCAGTCAGAGGACCTCCAGATAATCAGCTCCTGTTACGTCCGGCATGGACTGGAATAACAAGGACACGCAGAAAACCCACAAAACAGGTTCTACACGAAACAAGAAACTATTTTCTCCATGAAAGCGCTTCAAAGCAGCTTCGTTAACGATAAAAACACCCTGAACCAGTTTGATCTGGAAATTGCCCATTGAAATGTTGGAAAATACAAAAAAAAAACTAAAAAAGACGAAATAACAGAGATAAATGCTCCACGAACACATAAACACATACCCATGCACGCTCCACGAACACATAAACACATACCCATGCACGCTCCACGAAGACATCTATACGTCCCCATGCACGCTCCACGAAGACATCTACACGTCCCCATGCACGCTCCACGAAGACATCTACACGTCCCCATGCACGCTCCCCGTAAACATCCTCATATGCTCCATAATTAGCCCGCCGGGTCCATCATAAAAGCGCCGCCTACCTGATACTGTCGCCCTGCAGACAGACAGGGGTTGGACACACACTGAGGACAGCAGCGGCCCGGCTGGATCACCAAGTTCTCGTGCTGAGGAGGAATAAGAGAGTTTGTGTAAACATGTCTGAAGCAGATGTAAACACTGTTTACCTGGACGCCCAAATAACTCACCTGGAAGCATCCAGTTAATGTGGTGTACAGGTGCTGCTAAGCCCTGACAGAAAAACCATGCATGCAGTTCGCATATTCTAATATTAATGTACTGAATGAGAGCAGAGGATCTACATTTCACTCTATAAATGATCACTGGGGATGTATGTATGCTTGGTGCAGAATCAACACTTTTACTGATATCATTTAATATGCATCTATATAAATTTTAAATGAACATGCTTCAGATTCTTCGAATAAACTTGAAAAGTCACATTTAGAGGCAGTGAACCATCACTGTTAATTGTTGATTTAAAAATTTTTGTGGAAAAAAAAGTCTATATTCTGGTTTTTAATACTGATACAATATTGTCACACTAAATAATGCATGTTGTGGTTTATTGATATTTTTTTACACCCAAAGTTGGCAAATGTTAATAGGTGAACCACATGTTAACTACATGTTATTTACATGTTGACTGCGTGTGATTTAGATGTTAATTACATGTTATGTAATTACATGTATTAACATCAGGTTAACATGTAATATGTGATTCAACCGCAGTGATTTAGATGTTAGAGATTTATGTGTTTCTTCTGTCTGACCAAAATTATTAGTCCCAAAATGTGCAATAAATAAATAACAAAAGAAATTAATTAACATCATGGCAGAAAGATCCAGTTGTTTCATGTGAAAACGTAAAGTTTTTTTTATGTCTCTGGTGTTTCTTCACTTCTTTTCGTTGACACCATCTCATCTAAAAATGGTGCGACATAAAGTTGAATGAAGCCTCCTTCTGGTTTATAAACTGAAATGACTGAACTGGGAGGAAACCATCCAAACCAGCATGAAAACCCAAGATACGTGTTTCCTTAAAGTGCACGTTTGTGTGCTTGCACGTGTGGAAACTCACGGGTTTGCAGGCCACTTGCTGACACTCCACCACCGAACACTGAACCGTCCCGTTGCTGCAGGAGCATCGGGAACAGAGGCTGGGCTTCCACTCCTCCCCGTCCCTGTAGACCCCCCCCAGCCAGGAGCAGGACTCTGAAACACACAGACACAGCCGTAACGTGCTGCAGCATCGTTAGCATGCTGACTCAGTCGCCGGCACTAATTAGCTGCTGGTTGCATCACATCTGCTGCTCGGCATCATTACAGTTTAACCTCTTAGCTCAGATCTGCTGCTCCTACAAACACCCCGTCTGATCGGTGAGACGCCCGACAACACGAGCCGACGAGGGAAGAATTTCTAAAGTTCCCCCACAGGTTTGGGCTGCAGCAGCATGAAGGCTCGCTGCCCGACCCAGGGTTTCATGTTGGACCCGGTCCTGCAGGATTTAGACCGACCCGGTCCTGCAGGATTTAGACCGGACCCGGTCCTGCAGGGGTTAACCTGACCCGGCCCTGCAGGATTTAGACTGACCCGGTCCTGCAGGATTTAGACTGACCCGGTCCTGCAGGATTTAGACCAGACCCGGTCCTGCAGGGGTTAACCTGACCCGGTCCTGCAGGATTTAGACCGACCCGGTCCTACAGGGTTTAGACCGACCCGGTCCTACAGGGGTTAACCTGACCCGGTCCTGCAGGATT
>JAVQJG010145041.1:0-16132 GCA_036024015.1 Craterocephalus amniculus
CTTTTCCAAATAAGTAAGCAGGTAAAACTACAGACAACAACTGTCTAATAAAAGTCCTAAAATATCAGGTTCAGCCGTTTAGTTTTTAATACGCTAATCAGCATGATAACGTGACTGGCTGCGCTTCCAGCACCTACCGTGGTTTTCCCTCTGGTTATGATGATTGGCGGAAAATAAAAATGTCAGGGGAGATGTGGGTACGTCAGTGTGCGCAGCCGCACACACACACACACATACACACACGAGGGGAAGACAATGTCGCAACATCAATCAGCCTGAGATTAGGCTTTTTCTAAGTGATTCTTCTACAAAACTCAATTTTTTCAGATGTTTTATTTGGGTTATGTTAGTTACGTTAAAGGTAACATATCTGAACTTTTTTAATTTTATTCTTCAAAGTAACGGAAAAATTACTTTTCTAAGTAATTAGTTATTTTTATGATGCTGTAACTCCGTTACTAGCGCAGTTACTTTTAGGGAGAAGTAACGAGTAACTGTAATTAATTACTTTTTTAAAGTAGTGTGCCCAACTCTGATAACAACAATACATTTTTTATTGCCTCCTCATCTCATCATCTGTAATCAGATGTTGCTACTCAGATTGTACTGTACTGTACTACTGAGATTATGTCTGCACTCACTTAAACACACACACACATAAATATGTGGTGCTCTCATTAGCACCTGTCAGGAACTCCTGGTTTACTATTTATTGTGTAGTACAACCACAATCGCTCATCTCTTCATCTATAATTGAATTGAGCTTTGTTTTGGAGCTGTATACGAGTCATACTGAGACTTCTATCCTACATGAGGGTTTTAAATAAAAGAGAATAAAGTGTGCAAGAATTAAAATTACAAGGTTTTCGGATAGAGACGGAAAACCTGCAGAAATATTGGACAGAAACTTAATCTGTATTACAACCAAGAGTCAAATTTATGATCTTAAGTGGGGCCCCTATGAGCCCTGAAAAACATGTGTGTGCTTCTATCTGTGTGATCATGTCGGTGTTTGGCTGAAAGTAGCTGTTCGATTAACGAGCTGTAAACACAGTGAAGTGCTGGGGAAGATCAGCAGGGAGTGATTTTCACGGCAGATAAGACCGTGAACGACGCTTCGCACAGTTTTTCTTAACCAACCAATCTTAAGATTGAGCCAGAAATAAATTTCACAGAGGAGTTGAAACTAATATGTAAGGGCGGGCAGGATGATGGAAGTGGATAATGCCTACAAGTGGAGGCCAATCCACAACAATTTCAAGATATAAAGGAATTAAACTGGTATAAATGAACAACCACTAATCGAGACACTCAAATTTTGTCCTGACTGTAAACACAAACCCCGAATTTAAGTATCAGTAATAAGAGGATTATTTCCCCTAAATCCCACCAGTATGTTTATATCTTGCTTTAATTACCAGCTTGCCAGATATCCCTCAACTTTGAGAGAGAATCTTGAGGAAAAACTGCCTGGAATGAAGATCCCTTCTTTTGTAGCATTTAGGAAATTTTTCTGATGTTTGAGTTTTGGGAAATGTTTTTTAGATCCCCATTTAGTCATTTAGCAGACTCTTTTATCCAAAGCAAGCTAAAAAAGTGACATGGACATGGAACCACAAACGAAGACGGAGACTTTACAGACTTCAGGACGGTGGTGCATCTACTCTCCCTTATAAATGGGAAAACACGGAAGGGGCAAGTAAACAAACATTTAATGTCTTTTTTTAGACATCATATTGTCCCAGATTCCTCACGATGAGTTCAGTACCCATCATTAAGAAAAACTGAACAAATAATCATTGTAGTGTTGTTACCACATTCTGACAGCTGTATAACCATGCGGACTTGTGATCAGTAATCTGAAGCTGTTGCAAGACTTGTTCTCATTTAGTGGTTTAAAACAAAAAACCAAAGGGTGATGGAAGGGGGTTGGGCTGCTTTTAAATGTGTAAAGCAAATTGTGCTACTGTATGTTTTTAATATATGAAAAGTAGGGGTGTGACGAGATCTTGTGGCAAGAAATATTGAAATATTGTCTTGGATTGGATCCAATATCATGTATCGTCTCATCTCGTTGAGTGTATCGTCACAACCCTAATGAAAAGTGATTTATAAATAGTCTGAGATGGAATTTACAGTAAAAACAGACCCTTTGAAGAATAAGTTGGGTTTTTTTTTCAACCTCGACCTATTTTCTAGCATGAAAGACAATCATTTACTCAGCCAGACAGTTTTGGTGTAACTTGAACTCCTTCAGGAGATATTTAGATCAGTGTACATCCAACAATCCGTATTTAGGCGCAGCCTCTAAATACGGCAATTTCTGCCACAAAACTCCTTCCTTTCACCAATGTGTTGTTATGAATCGCTGGTGCGATCACTCCTGGCAGCTCGAAGCGGCTCAGAGTTGCGCTTTGTGGTGATCCGTCGTTATTTACAGGCATTAAGTTGTAGTAAGGACTTCGATGATGTAACTTCCAGGCCGCATCACAGCGCCTGTAATGGCTGTAAATAACGACAGAAAAAAAAATGCAACTCCAAGCCGCATAGAGCTCACAGAGGGATCAGACCAGCAATTTTTAGCAACACATTGGTGAAATGAAGGAGCTGTGGCAAAATTGCCTTATTTAGAGGCAGTGTGAGCTGGCCCCGTTCACTCCCATTATACTGGATGTACGCTGATCACGAGTGGATCTAAATATCCTGAAGGAGTTCAGGTTACACCAGAACTGTCTGGGTGAGGAAATGATCATATTTCATTCTAGAAAAAAGGTCCATGTTGAAAAAAAACAAACTTATCCTTTAAAATGATCTAAGTGATTCAAAAGATTTTTTTTTCCTTTCCATTTTCCTCCTCCGGCCACAACCCGATGCAGCTATAAACTCACAGCTTTGCTGAGTGAGAAGCCAACACCTAAAGCAGGCATGAATACCAGATTCAACATGTTGGGCTGCACAGAGCCGCCGAGGAGAAGCCTTATACAAATGATGTACAGCTGCTGACATTTTACCCATTGTAGCTGCTTTCTTCAGTTTCCATTTCTCTCTGTTTCCATTTATATGTGCAAGTTCTCTGCCCCCCATCCCCCCCATGATTTGCCTTGATAACCCAATATCTGGGTACAAAAGCTGAGGTATAAAGTCTTTGTTCATGGTGAAAGGTGCAGTGACAAAAGGTTTAAGGCAGCCTCGTTTCCACTGCGCCACGGGGAAAGTGATATTCATGCCGTGGGAAAAGCCTGACTGGCTCAGTCCACCTGGGGACGGATGTGACAAATAAAAGGCCCGCCTGCAATTCATGGACGAAACTTTGTTTTAAGCCTAGAGTTGTGCTGCAGATTAGTGGATTAAAGAAAAATCCACCAGCAAGTTTTATGTTTTTAACTTGAATGCAAACTCCCAGAACAGTCCTGGGAAGCTTACAGGTTGTTTTGCTGAAAACAAGAATTTTTTTCAGCTTTTTCAAACAGAAAACTGAAACAGAAAGACTCCCTGTTGCGTCCCCATACATTTCTGGGCACACATGGAGATAGACACAATATAGGGTGGACGATCTACACTAGTCAAACGTTTTAATACACTTACCGATTAATCAGATTCCAGCTATGCTAAAGTCACTGCCCGCAGTCAGTCAGGGTGATCTTTGTCAGATCAGACGCCAATCAACTGGAAACACATCAAGGCTTTTCAAGGTTTTATTTGACTCTATCAAAAAGTGATCATTAGAGCAGAAACTGGAAACAAAAAACTGAGAGTGAAATGAAAAAAGTCTGGAATTAAGATAAGATAAGATAAGATAAGATAAGATTTATTCCAAAGAAAATTTATGCAAACTCTGAAATTAATACTTTCAATTTTCCTTTCCCATTAATGGAAAAACTCACAGTCATTACTCATTAAAAATCCAAATTTTGTTTTATTGTAGAGGAGGAGCTTATTTTGGGTACATAGGTGCCATGTCACAGTGCCAAACCTAATCCACCCAAAAACCAATTCATCTTCCTGATTTATAAAGAATCTAATGGTTTTCTAGCCTAATGTTTAGAGGCTGCTGCAGGATGATGCATCAAATAACTTTGTTTTCATTCTGGGTGTAACTTGGGCTGATCTACCTTCATGGTTCAGACACCACCTTTTATCTAAAATCTTTAGGATTAAAACTAAATAATTGTGACATCCCCAGTGGATTTATGATTATTGGAAACATTTCATTCATGTCCTGCTATGGGTCCGTGTGGCTTATACTGCACCTCCACAGAAAGCTGATATCGCCTCCACAACACTGGACAGGTTGTGTTCAAGCTGCCAAAAATTAGAAACAGGTAAAGGAAAGAAGCAGAAAGTCAATCACAGCTTGGTGTTAAATGAAGCAACACTGGTGCTGATGGGTCAAGGATTTGTCTTTGACTTTTTTCATATTCATGTTGAGATCGAGCAGTTAAATTCATGAGTCCAATGTTCCTAAATGAAATATAAAAGAAAATATTAGCAAATAAATTGGTCTACTGCAATATTATTCCACCTTTACCTCACTCCGCTACAGAGAAAAAACAGAAAGATGAGGAAACAGGGTGGATGTGGTTCTGTGCTGCTTCATTATGGGTTCAGAAGTGTGAGAAAGTGTTGCAGGGGTTCCTCCATGAGGGGGAGGTTGAGTAACAGAGATTACTGTCAGATTTAACTCCCACATGAGTTGAGAAACCCTGTTGAACCTTCACCAAATCCTTCTGGAGCGAACACTTACAACAGGCTGCATGATGTCCATGCTGCAGCAGCCTGCACCAGAACAGTGCAGCAATACTTCTCCATTTCCACGAGGACTTTTTTCCCCCTGTCTGGTTTCCTAAAAATACTTTGGAGATCGCAAACTATGAGTCAGGTTTCGTGCCGAGTGTGGTTGCATGAACTCTGAAGCATTTACTCCTTTGGTTTAGTTTATTTCACCACAAAAAGAATGACATGTATGTTATGAATTTCAGCTCCTCCTCCATAAAAAAGCGAGCGAGGGAGATATAAGAACAAATCTGACAGGCTGGAACTAAAGAAAAAAAATCATTTAAAATCTCCCAAAAGAACAAGTATTGGTTATATTTCTTCAGTCTAAAGAAAATTAGCTTGCACATCCTGTCTTTAAGTTAAGAAAGAGCTAAACAGAAAACAAGTTTCTAAGCCTTGCCTAGCTTCCTTGGGAGTAAGAAAAGTAAAGTGAAAATGTGAACACACCCTGCAAACTAGCAGAAGAAGCTAACAAGTTGTGCTGTGTAGGATTGATTTGCAGGCAGAGGTAAAAATGTAAGACTGACCTGATAAACATGGTCCTCAACAACCTCTTTCCATTTCCATCCCTCCCCACCCCCAAAGTTACTTTGCCATTGATTACAGTCAGTTTCACTCTGTACAGAAATGATTAATGCTAATGACCTCATGATGTAATAACTGGAAGAGGACGAAGCTGTCGTTGTGGATAGATCAAAACTAAGTCCACCTGAAGCATCAACAATCAATCTGCTGTCCAGGCGAAGCACCTCATCACACATTTACACGCCCTGGACCACAACATGGATCGATGAGCGCGCTCCAGGTTTCATCACATAACAGAACCTACACGTGGATATCCTGGAGGCTCTTTGCAGACACGGGGAGGAGACGCATCACGTCAGTCTGCCAAAAGTTCATGTATGTGCACGGTTTCACAAGGTTTGTTAGTTCATAGTTTGGCTCTAATTGACTGCGGAGGCAACTGGAGTCCAGTGGACTCATTGATGTGAGCTGTGTGACATTCCAGCAGATTCTGAGCCTCGCATCTGGATGTGGAGCTGAAGTAGAGACTCATCAGACCAGGCGACGCTTTTCCATCTTTTATTGTCCAGACAACTGCTGCTCACTGGATATTTTCTCTTCTTCAGACCATAAACACAGAATCCCAGTAGATACTCAGACCAACAAGCATGCCCCGTTCAGGCTCTTAAATCTCCTGTCTTCCTCATTCTGATGCTCAGATTGAACTTCATCAAGTCATCCTCATCATGTCTACATGACTAGATGTGCTGAGTTGCTGCCATGTGATTGGCTGATTTGATATTTGTGTTAATAAGCAGTCAGACGAATGGGCCTGATGATACATCCATCTAAACTAATGGCATCAACCCACAAAGAGATCAAGAAACAAACACTGGTGTGTGTATCATGTCATATTGCTGCTGGTTCATGAATGAAATCAGAACCATATCAAGGCAAAATGTATTATATCAGCAAACATTGAATGGCGATTAACTGATTGGGTAATGTCATATCATGCCAAACCTGCCCCAGCCAGGTGAGACCCCCATGCTCCCTTCCTCTTGTACCTAAACTAATTAACCAAAAAAGCATTGGCTAAGTGCAAAGCACTCCTGTTGGCAGAGCAGGACATGGTGCCAGGGATGCACTCCACAAATGAGCCAAACGAGCCGGTCGCCGGTGGTGACGGCATCACAGGACAACCCAGGCATATAATGACTTGCTGTCATCCAACATTGCACTTCGTGATTGCACACTGATACTCCTTTGAGATACACGATCTCACACTGGGTGTGCGGTAATCGTAGCTACTTTTCCAAATGTTATTTCCCAAAAACATTTATTCTACGAAGAGGAACGGGAGGAGGAGAGGGAGAACAGCAAGTGTTCCACCTCTGTCTCTGCAGCTCTGCCAGGCTGAGGAGGAAATCCTGCCAAAGCGGGCTATGAAACTGAAGGAGTACGCCCTCTTGATCCTTGATTTACTCACAGAAGGGTGAGGGGAGGACAGCAGCTCTAAAAATACCCCATAAGGAGAGAGGGCGAAGGAGATGGAGGGTTGGGGTAAGGTTTGGGTGAGAGGGGGAGCAGCGAAGGAAGAGGAGAAGAAGTAAATGCTTGTTTTTGTTCCCGTCACAACTGGTAAAAACTCTTCTATCTGACACATCCGCCTTCCTTTCCTCCTATCACCAAATCCCTCCCTCCTTTTTTTCATGAAAAAAACATGCCAATGCAGACCCAAACAGCCGGAGGGGTTAACATGAAGAGGAAAGATCGCTGAAGGAGACGAGGAGAGGGCAGAACAATGCGCTTTTTTCCAACTAATTCATGTCAGGACCACTGGCCCAGATACCGAGGCCAACCGAAGGAGTCGACTGCAGCAGCACCAGAGGCTACAGGCCACGACCATGAACAAAAACACACTGATAAAGACGGCACGCCAGTGCATACATGGAAAGAGGCTTATTGATATCAGACAATCGGATAAAGATTTATCCCCCAAAATGTTGAGCAAAACCATCTTATGATGACTCTAAACATAAATAATATCTAGTTTACAATGGCTGCAATAAACTGTGAAAACACTTTGCATCTGAAGAGAAGTTAAAAAGATGAACAACAATGAAACCATACAAGCAGAAAAAAATTGGTCTGTTCAGCTCACAGACCAAACGGAGGCAGGTCAGCATCATGCTGCTGCTATAAAACATTTCAGATCAGCACACCAGCTTGATTCTGTGGCGTCGTCTGCAGTGGGGCTAAGTTATGACCAGTTTCTCTCTACATGTACACACAGGACACCAATACGGAATGATGGTTCATCGTTAACAAAACACGGCTAAAAGGATTCATGATGATAGCTTTATTTTGCTTACAATGAGGACGTAATTATGGATTTTATTTTAAAATAGAAAGTGTTGCTCGAGTTGCATGTACAAAAAACTTAAAAAAGCATTCAAATATTCAAGATGACCAATGATAATGCAGCCATGAACTGACAAAAAACAAATGAAACCAGGCAGAAGATATAGTGGGGGATAAATAAACAGATGAAGAGCATGTGTGGTAATCAGCAGAGGCCCAGGTGGGGCGGCAGGTCAGGAAATAAAAGCTAAGTACACAACAGAAAAGCCAGACTAAAGACATCCACCATGACTACAAACCAAACAAGGACCAAAATCAGAACTCAAACCCAGATCATGACCGCCTGGTTGTCCAACTTGGCCATTTTCCAGACTAAACTGGAAACCTGCCGATGGTCTTACGCCAGAAGTCTTCACATCTAACCACGGTCACATTCACATTTTTCCTGTTAAGCCAACAAACACTGATCAGTGAAACATAAAAAAGTAAACTCAGGGGACGAGCCGGCGGTGTAAGAAAGTAATCTGGTGATCAACACTGTTCATCAAAATGTCATCATAAATGGTCTCCAAGGATACACGGCTATCAACAAGCCAGGGAAACAGGGAGAAAAGGTTAAAATATGTCACATGACCAATGAACTGGGCTGAAAATCATTGGCAGCAGGTGTAATGGAGGGATGGGTCCTCCTCACAACCTTTACTGAACATTACTGAATCAGTGTGGGATCAGCTGGAGAGAGAATGAAACGAAAACGTCCAGAGAGCTGCTGAGAGTCCTCCAAGGATCCTGGAGAGATATTTCTGAAGACAATAAAGAAATAAAAAAAAGCTTGTCTGAGAGGGTTCGCATCAAATATTCATTTTTAAAACCCAAATATACAGAATCTGATGTTGTCTTAAAAACTGCTTATTTATTTGTTTTAATAAATCACTGGACCTGTTCCTTGTTTTTCTGGCCATGCAGAATGTAAAGAAGCGAAGCCCAGTTCATGACTCTACAGTATTTTTACTCTCAACACAAGTGATTTTTGATGTATGCACTTCTGTGGGATATCATGGTGACAATAAAGATTTGCCTCTTTTTTGTGGCTTTGATATTTGTTTAACTTCAAACCAACATGTGTGTCCACACAGCATTTAAAAATCTCTGGAGAAAAAACTATTTAGGGCTTTAAAATGTCATCAGAAGAGTGCTGAGCACTGATACCCTCCGTCCTTAATGTCCTCCACCGTAACACCATCATGCACACACTCCTCTACCCCTCCTGGGCAGATTGTGGAAAATGCTAACCCCACACACGCCTAGCGAGACAATGACCCAATATCGGACAGAGCGTGAACCTGAGAGGCTGCGAGGTAAAGGCATCCCCGGCCCAGATTGACCGGGGATCTTCACTTGTTTGAGTAGTTGGTGACACTGATATCCACCGCCTGTGTCACATACAACTTAGTGGTAACCATATCTGCCCGCAGGGCCCCAACTTACTACTTCCATCTTCCCCTCTGCTGACAGCTGACCATGGGGAGTGATGAATGGGGGGGTCATGTAGCCAGACGAGCACACAATGCACCCGATATGTAGAATCTGACATGAACACATGGACGGCGTTTCCATGCTTTCAACTAAATATAGCTGCAGTCATACCATTCTACCAGATTCTTCTTTAAAAAGAAGTTATTTCTACAAATTATTTCAATTTTGCCAAACATTTTTTCATTTTCTATACAGTTTTGTTCCTTCTAGTCAAAGTGCGAATGAAAGATCAGATTAATTACCTCAACGTAATTGGACTAATTAAATGCATCTTTATGTCACTGTTTGACTAGAAGGAACAAAACTGCATGTTTTAAAGAACAGCATGACTATTTTTCATTTACCATGGCAACATGTCAAATTTGGGGCGCATGCCCTGTTCCCTGGGTTCACAGTCATGTTTCAGTGTTTATTTCATCTGCAAAGATTAAAAACATTGTTTAGAATAAAAACTTTTGTCTGAAATGCATTAAAACTGCAAGAAACCTATTATGTGAAAAACTAGATTTATTTTAAACATGTAGATAATTTAAAGCTGCAAAAAGCTGACTTCTGTTAACATGGCTTAGGCCAACGCCAGTATATATCACACATACCGAAAGGACGACAATATCAATACCTCAGCACTTATGATCTATTATTAATGGCTGTGTTTATGGCTGTCTCCTCTAGTCTTCGCTAGTTTGCCTCATAGTGACTGAGGATGATATTAACAGCTCATTTAGCTGGTACGGGAATCAAACTTGTGACGTTTCACCCACAAGACATCACCATGAAACACCTCCCTAATATGAATCTCTGGATGTAAACAACAGTTTCATACAACTCTGATTGCCCACACCGATCCAGTTTCCCACGCTCCCTCTCCAAGTAAGAAGCGGGAGCAGGTTTTGTTTGGCTCCCTGTTCTGTTTGGTTAAGATAATAAGTTACCTGCTACTTCTTAATCAGCATTACTTGAAAATCCTTTTTTTTCAGCCATACTTCAGCCAACACGTCCCCTCTTCCTCTTTTCTCAAATGCTGAAGCAACACAAACAACAGGATTGTTTAGGAGTAACTCATCAAACTCAGACACAACTGCATAGATGCCGTGCGTAAAAGTCTCGCGTCATGCGCGCTCAGGGCTTTGGCTTCATCAGAATTTTTCTAACAATCTCCCAGAGGGGGGTGTGGTGTACTTCAACAGCTAAATGATGAAACGGTGATACCAAAAGTTGGCAAACTGGCACGTGCAGGAGAAAACGGAGCTGCAGAGAATGCTCAGACATAAGAGGCTTCTTACAGGAAAATGGGCCAAAGTGAGTCACGACCATGTTTACCCTGCATCCATCTCCATTTGTTATTCGGACACCAGATTAAAAACAAGAAATATTTAGAGAAATCCTCACATTCTGACAGAAGTTACAAAACAACAGAATTGGTCCTGACTTCTGATGACGGAAATATTTAATTTATTACAACCTTTGCGCATTTAGGATCCAACATTTCAAACAAGAGAGCCAAAACAAAAAGTGCACAATGAGCTAAAATCTGGAAAGTCTGCGCTGTGTTCCACTTACCGGCCATGCAAACTGAAAGGGGATGACGATCTTCCCGGCATCGCTGTTCCGATTCTGGCCGGATTTCTGGCCGCCTCTGAACTGAAAAGTATTCCCACCGATAACCTTTGTAGTTTCCGAGCCGTAGGTGCACGCTCCGCTGGTCGTCACCTCCGTTTGATATTCCTTTAAGCACACTCTGAAGTACGTGTCGCACTCGTCCACGCCGCAGTGGCCGTCCGCTGCGCTCTTCTCCGCGTCGCAGCAGTCGCCGCTAAGGAGCTGACCTCTGGGGTTCTCCACGGAAATCAGCTGCAGCTCAAAGTAGCCCGTGGACTGAGACACCTGAAGGGATGCAAGGACGGGGGCATGTGTGAGGTTACTGTACTGCAAAAAACAAAATGCTTTTCATGTCTGCAAACTTTACCCAGAACGCATTTTCTTTTGCGCCACGCCATGTTTTATAGACAAATTTCACACAAAAAGTCTCCAAAACAGCCACTGCACGACTGCCAGAAACAAATGTGCGTATTTATATATGTGTGTTTATTTATTTTCTGCAGCGTAAAGTCATTCTGAAGCTCTTCCGTAGGCTACTATACACTTTGGCACAGCTGAACTTCAGGGCTCGATAACTAGACTTGGTGCTCCAATTCAGCTCACTCTGCAGTTCGGGTTGCAGCTGTACACTACAGAGATACCGATTTCACAACGCTGGTGTCTGAGTTAGAACTAGAAAAAACTTTTTTTTATTTAAAGGCATAGAAGAGATGAAAACATGGAGGAAAGGTACATAATTTTTGTTTTATTTTTTTTATTATCTTGTTTAAACTCTTGTTTGGTTATAAGTGGGGGGCATTTACGGTCGCAGATGTTCCAGCTGCAAAATTGAAGCAAATTCAACCAATTATTCAGTGTTTCACATATTAACGTGTTGGTATCAATATTTTAACAAGGAAAAAGAAAAGTTTTGTATCCCTTACAACACAAGTGCCTATTATACATAAAACGAGCAGCTCATAAGATGCCAAATATTTAAAAATGTGGGAAAACTGCCAACTAATTTATCTCCCGAAGGAAGCGCAGATTTAGAAATTCCAGATCACATGATTCAATTGTGGGAAAGCAATTCAATTAGGGCTGGAATTTAAGCCCCTGCAAAACACACTTTTGCTTCATCCATTAGTTAAACCACCGACAAAAGCATCTTCAGACCCCCGGAGTGGATTCAAATAAAGTTCTCACCTCGGCCCACAACGTGAGGAGCAGACACACTAGCGAGAAGTGATGCACTTTCCCCGGATTAGTCCACATGTCTCCGGCCGCACAGTGTTGGTTATCATCAGGGAAAAAAGCACCAAATATGCGCCTCAGTCCGTCAGAAGGAGAATGAAGAGGGAGAGAAAAGGCTGGATCCTCCTCCTCCTGTAGTCCAAGGCATGCACGGCTGCTCCCCGGGATGCCTGCGGGTCTGGAGGAGGGAAAGACGCACAGCCGCTGCTGCTACTGTTTGGTCCACGGACGCACAACAAGACGCGCAAAGTCCTTTTCCCTTCGCCGCTCGACGCACTAAGCAGCAGGGGGAGAGGAGCAACGGCGCGTCTCTGCTGCCAGAAGCAGAGGCCGGGGCGCTCGTGGTGACGGACATCTCAACTGTCCAATCACAGGCCGTCTAGGTGGAACTGTTACATCTGAGAGCCAACCGAAGATCGGGCGGGAGGAGGAATAAAAGAAGGACGGATGATGGATTTATTATTGAATTTTTCTCACACATAAGTATGTACACACGTTTTTTACGACTCTCATACCTCCGATTTGTGTTTTTGTGAGGACAGTTTTGTTTTTGTTGATTTTTTCATTCCTACCGAATCAACACGAAAACAATAAAAAAGGTCTTAGAAGTTTCGTCCATAAATTCAGCTCAGGAGGTTTATATCAAATCTACAAAAACAAGTGATTCGGAAATTAATGAGAGCCATAAATAATCATTAAGCACATGGAGAGAGTGGTTGATGTTAGAGGACACCTGAGCTGCTCCTCGCTGAGCGGCAGACGGTGCAAACAGGACCGTTAGCGCCCTCTACCGACAGCTCAACTTCTACTCAGCACATGTAGATCAGTGATTTGCGACACATGAAAACAAAATTCGTTATGAATACACTTCACAACCATCAGGTCCACCTCAATTCTTGATATCATAGCTTCAACCAGGTGATGGAAACCTTCCTCAGAGGTTCTGCTCCATGTTAACATGACAGCATCTCACAGCTGCTGCATCATGATGAGAATCTCCCGTTCCACCACATCCCAAAGCTGGAAGATGGACTGAGATGTGGAGGCTGTGGAGCCGGTCCATCATGGATGTGAGCTGTGAGACATGGAGCATCATCCTGCTGGAAGCATCTTTGTACATGTCTGTAGAAGTAAAATATTGTGTGAATAATATATCGTGTGGCATTTTTATAAATATACTGCCTTAAAGGGTTAATATCGAACTGAAGTATCATTGTTAAGAAGTGTTGGATTAAAATTCTTTGACAGTGATGTTAGAGATACTGGAGAGCATCATACAGGAAATAATTAGTTGAAGTTTTGAATTGTAGTGTGTGTTAAACTGTGTGGACAAGAAGTAATTTGACTTTCTCATCTTTGCATGTGTATTTTCCTTCTTGAAGCTGTATAAACTTCTATAAACTTCTCCATATATCAGGCGATGGGCATCTACTGAATGGAAAAAAGGAAGGTGTGGTCTATGGAGATCAATGTCCTGTATCAACAAAAGACCAATGAAAGAGATTTTCCTCAAAAAAGTAAGATTATAAAGTTGTTAGGTGCAACACTCATGAAATTAACATACCAAGATGTGTTCAGATCACTTTTTTGTAAGAAGGATATTGAGAAGAAAAATGGTGCAAATTGACAGCCAAAGTTTTGAGAAGAATCAGACATGCAGTTTTTATGGACATTATTATATCAAAGTTTAGATTCTGGTCAAATTTAACCTTGCTATAATCTTACAGTTCATGTTTATATTGTCCCTTTTTTAAACTTAACAAATCACCATGAAGCTACCAGGAAGCCATTATCCTGCCTTCAAAATGCAGAACTGCAACCTACATGGAGTGTCTAGCATGATGTGTTTAGTGTTCAGAGACATGGTCGGGGTAGAGTTGGGACGTCAAGACTGGGCCAAAACATATCTGAAGACAGACACATCAAGCTGACGTCCTGGATGGAAGCTTCAGATGAGAAGGTGGATATACTCATCATAGATTTCTTTTACATTATTATTCATACATTCTGAGTTCAATATTCTGACTTCAACAGATGGAAATTAAGAAGTGATATGAGAAAACTTGTTTAGTTGCGTAATAATTGTGCTGATGTTTGAGAATTATCAACACTTTGAGTTGAACTGCAGCTGTAGCTGTTCAACAATTAAACTTACCCTAAAAAGTGACAACAACTTGCGCATGGTGTAGTGTTTCATACGCTGCTGGTGCACTCTGCTCTAGACTTTATTCTGGTTTATTTCATGTGTTGTTGTTAATCTGAGGTAAAGTTTTTCTAATAATTAACCATGATACGGTCCGGATAATTTTTTTTATATTCTGATGTGTGAAACATTAGAATTGAAGGAAGATTCCATTTTTTCACAAGTGTATTCATCATCATCAGAAGATACGAAGAGCCAGTTTAAAATGTAATGAAAGTGACTGGGAACCATAGCCTGAATAGGAACCGGGTTTGCTAAAACATGACTTGGCATCACATTCAGCACCGCTGGAACACAAAAACCTGAAACAAAGTTTATGAGCAACAAAAGACTGAATCATTGATGTCAACCATGTCTACATGTCTGGAACTTAAGGAAACTTAGGAAAAGAAACATGGAAGCCTTTTTATGTTCAAAGACTTCTGCTTAATGAGTTTGCATGTTTGACAAACCAACATTTTTTTAAGAGAAAAGATCAGAAACAGGATGAGACCGATATTTTCCAAACAGAAAGAGAAAATAGAACAATCTCTTGCTGCAAGGCTCTCAACAACAGTAATACATTTTACAAAACAAAATAGGCTTAAAGCAAACATGAGGATATGAATGACTACAAAAAGCTGATTGTGACTAAAAATAACATCATATAAAAACAATGTTGACGGTTTGAACAAATTTTACAAATGGCAAAAAAATGTGTTTTTCCAAAGAAAAACTAGAGTGAAAACTAGAGTGTCAGTATAATGCAGAGTACAGCGTCAGCAGTGCAGTAGTCTGATGGCCTGAGGGAAAACCTGGTCCTGGATCAGATGAACCTCCTCCAGAGGCCAGTGGGATGGACAGTCCGTGATGGGGGAGCGAGGTGTCGTGGAGGACATGTCTAGCTTTGGAGACACAGCACTTCAGAGCAACGTCCTGAATAGAAGAGAGAGGAGAGCCAAAGATTTAATTCTGGTGTCCTCATCACTCTCAGGATCAGGACAGCGGATGGCCAAGTGAAGCATCCAGATCTGGCAAATGACAAAGACCTCTTGTGCCTCATTATGAAGCGGGAACCGAAACACAAGAAGCCTCTGTGCAGCTGTCTTTGGCTGTGATGGGGAATAACTCGAGTAAAAGACTGCATGCTGCTGAAAAACATACAGATCCACGTCATCAGAGCCAGAAAACACCCACGTTCACAAAGTTGGAATTTTTTAAGGTTTGCTGTGGTTACTGAAGCTTTTTTTCTTCAAAACTTAAACGAAATGTCTCTGTAAATGACAGACTTTTAGACATTAAACAAAAGCACCTGCAAGCAGTGTAGCTCAGTGGGACTGTGTTTTCCACACTTCAGCATAATTTAGTAAGAGTCCTTTACAAGTCCTGTTTTCCACATAACACCAACCTCTGTTGGTGAATGAAGTTTTTTAGTCTCACACACTCCACTAAGCATTGCTGACTAGTTTTACAACACTCAACACCCCTTTCCAGAAGGAGATTCAAGTCCAGTGGTACCACAATCACAACTTATAGCTTTGTCACATTAATTGTATTGACTAATTCATAGATAAAATTCAAAAACTCCAACTCCAAACTCCATGCAAACCTGAGGTGTGAGAAGATGCCACTGTACTGAAGTACCGTCTCATCGGTAAAGTATGAAATCTGCATTAAAGTAAGAAAAGAACTTGGTATTTCTTGGTCCTCAATCAATCAATCAATCAATCAATCAATCAATCAATCAATCAATCAATCAATCAAATTTTCTTTAAACAGCCCTTTTCATGCAAAGGCAACACAAAGTGCTTTACATAGTATAAATGAACGCATATTAAAATGAAAACTAAAAACATTGAACAACAACAACAAGCCATTCACACACCCAGTTGTGTGACATGTTACCCCCCCCCTTCCCCAACGCACACCACCCCACCC
>JAVQJG010145064.1:0-21802 GCA_036024015.1 Craterocephalus amniculus
AATCCGTTTGGACAAATATGCATGTTTACTCTGCGATTCGGTATTTGCTTTTATACTGCTTTGATAATTACTTTTACTAGATGCCTTTGAAGCCATGCTAACTACCCGTAGCCTGTTCAAGACAGCCGTTAAGTTGCCTCTGTTTACAACATTCTTCTTCGTCTGTCGCCTAGTTTCTCGCTCTGGAGCTCCCCCTACAGCATTGGAGTGTGCATTGCATGGTAAACATACCCAGACTTGCATTGATCCGCTTTAAGATGTACCATATATATCGTTAGTGTTAAACTATTTCTTTTAAATGAAACATTGATAACTTTGCAGAGTACAAAACTCTAAGAACAGATCATGAGGCCATGAGCAAGAACCCCTCATTAAAACACATCACTTAAAAGCTATTCCAGAGGCCTAAAGTTGTTATCTTTTCTTTTAAACAGACACTTTTTTCACTGCATTCTTACCTTGACTAAAAAGAAATGACATTTTTTTGTGTTTTTATCCATTTTAAATCATGTTGAAAGTGTTTCAGTCAACCACCAGAATGTGTGGAATTTCATTGGTGTAATTTATTGTTCGTCCTGTTCCGGCCCAGGCAGTGTCTCTTGATGTCCGTGGATCAGTTGTGGAAAACGTCACAGCAGCACACTAAATAAAACACATCAATCTCCATAGCAACGACTGTGTTTTGGAAGTTGATGCGTATGTGCAGTGAAAACTCCAGTGGTTACAAAGCAGTTCTGTATCATTAAAATTGAAAACAATAACAGGAAACACAACTACTTCTTAATGGGGGCATTTTGTAGTGAATGTACACATTAAATGTGTGGTACATGTTTGGAAGGTGCAGAGGAGACCACCGGGCTCTCAGAGGGGAGTGGGGAAGCCCGGGGCCAATAGTCTATCCAGCATGGACTAAAACACTGACAGTTCAGAAACTATTCTGAATGAGAATAGAAAGAAATTCTACCTCTCCGACATCATTTCTAAAAACAATGCTTGAGCCTTATTCACTACAGGCGACAGAAAAATAGATCCTCCTGTATTTTAGCACCTAAACTTTATTCAGCCAAGACCATCAATGAGTTTTCGAAATTCTTCAAGACAAAATTCAGAACATCAGATAAGCAGCTGGTTATCGAGGCCAGGTTCAGGACATACACTGTGTCCATTGAACACCAGTGTTAAATGAGACATATTATGCACATTGTTCCCAATCCCAGACAACTTTGTGATATCTCAATGAAATGTCTTACCTAGAGGGCTTCAGCTTCTCAGTTATCTCTTATTTTCATTTCTGACACAAGCTTCAACAGAATGGGCAAATCTGTTGAGGGAGCCAAGCATGCTGTCATTGAGCTGATTGTCAGCTTAGGCTTCCATGGTAAAACAGCTGATTGTAAACAAACTGCTGCCACCTGGATATAGACTGCAAGCAAGAAACCAGTTCTGATGAAGTTTGAGCATAAAGACTCCAACAGGACTAGTGAAAGGTTAGTCTGACATTTCTTACTGAATCTGTGTTGGTTTCTAGTTCTTGTTAGTGTCTTAATTCACTTTTTGCAGTTTTGTAAAGTATATAGCCTATGTGTAAGGTAACATGTAGCTCTGTCAATGGCACTGAAGTACTGTCAATAGGTAACTTTACATATAAACATAGAAAAATTACATGTGGAGTTCCCCAAGGTTCCATCCTGGGGCCTCTTTGGGAAACATCAGTTCTGTTTCACAAAAATAAAAGTGAGGTGATTGTCTGCGGAGCCAAAGACAGACTATTTAAGTTCACCACTAAGTTCCATTCTACACGCCTATAAACCATCAACGAGGCCATAAATACAGGTGTACTGAGGCCTACATTTTGAAAAACTCAATAAAGGAATCACAAAGTCTGCCTATCACCTTAAGGATACATCAAGGTTAAAAGATCTGATGTCCCTGCAAGACCTTGAGAAACTGGTCCATGCTTTCATCTTTAGTCAGCTTCATTATTGAAACAGTGTCTTTACAGGTCTACCCAACAATAAACAGTTAGACAACTACGGCTTAAAGTGAATCACATCAGTCCAGCGGTGAGGTCTTTATACTGGCTGCCTGCCATCAGCAGATAGACTTTAAAGTTCTGTTAGTGGTCTATAATAATACATATAATACATCAGTGATCTCCCAACCCAGCATGAAACTACCAGACTCCTCAGGTCATCTGGATTTTTCAGTTTTTACAGAGTCAGAACCAGACCTGGAGAAGCTGCATTTAGCTTCTATGCTCTATATATCTGGAACTCTCTGAAAGCCTTAGATCAGCCGACACACTCAGTTTATTTAAATCAAGATTAAAGACCCACCTGTTCTTTGCTGCATTTCAGTTGCTTTATTTTGAAATACAGATATTTTTTAATTGACATATTTGGGTCTAAAGGAACCTGTGAATAAAATGGTGATACATGATTCATCCAGAATTAGTCCCAACTAAATGTTTTTAGCTGCAGAGACATTTGAATTATAAATCACAAAAGGCTGTCTTTCCCAACACATACATCCATCTGATCCTTTTTTTCTCTTATTTTTAAAAAGATCCCTCCACATCCTAATTCATGATCCCCCCTTTCTATTATTTCATATCCCCCCTCCCTTGCACCCTCTTTGTGGCAGCAAAAGTTGAAAGAAATGCCTCTACTTTATATCTTGGAGTGTATCTTTTAAAAAGTAATTAATAAGAAGAGGGGAAAAAAATCTTCTGAGGCTCTCTTCCAAGTTGGAAAAAATTCTTCAAATTTACTGCAGAACAATTCATGTTCAATTTATCTAGTCCCTGTCTTACAAAGTTAGAGTGGTGTTACCAATATCTTTTTAAAGTTAAATGTCTGAAACTTCATGCTTTGTAGGTATTTTATAAGATTCTTAATCAATGTGATACAATATATTTTTCTTCCTACTGCATAAATACTGCAGATATAAAACATCCACGGCTCTCGAGCACAATGGCCCCACATTTTCTAGTGAGTCGCATCTAGACACATGGTTTAATCACTTAGTCACAGGTAAATTTTAAAAAGCTGAATGATTTCAGAACTGAAAATAAATGCTAACATCACTGGTAGTTGTCAAATATCCACCTATCACCATCCATCCAGCTCAGAATGGCTGAATCCCTCATTTTCTCACCCCATCAACTTCCTGATTGACTTTTCTAGTCATGATCTAACAGTGGAAGTTGCAGTCACAGCTCATCCAACAGAAATCACTTCTGCTTCCAGAAGATTGCAGCAACAAAACAAAATAAGCTTCCGTGCAGCGCTGGCTTCAGTATGATGCAGTGCTAAATCCAAATATGTAAAGTAGGATTTGTTTTTACCGAGTCTGATGTAGGATTTAATTTTACTGCAAGTGTCCGAACTACAGAATAAGAAAGTGATACCACAAGAGCACATTACCTGCACTTTTCTCTGTCACTTTAAAATGTAGGTGAGCAGCTCTCGGTTTTGAAGTCAGAAATTAGTGATTTAATAATATCATTTATCCTGCTTATCTGTATTTGTGTAAATGTTTCTGTCAATATTGTAAAGATTGCTTTCAGTCAATATTTTAACAGTTATATAAGTTAAATGAGATATATTGTAGTTAATGAATGCTCTAATACTCCTATGGACACGTCTAGAGTCATATTAGTGCTTAAACACTAAAATTTAAATTGCTAATGGACTTAATCCATACTGCAGCCTCTTGCATCCATGCAAGTCATGAGGGGAAGGGGGCACTGGATCCTATCACAGCTGATTTCATGCTAGAGGCGGGGTAGATTGCCAACTCATTGCAGGGCCAACACAGACAAACAAGCACTCATATTGACTTCTAGGTAGAATTTATAAACAATAATTAACCTAACAAGCATATTTTTAGCCTGTGAGAGGAAGCCATGGTACCCGGAGAGAACCTACGCACACATCCAAACTCGACACAGAAAAGCTCACAGAGAACCAGGAATCTTACTGCTGTGAGGTGACAGTACAAAACACCCTGCAGCCCACTCCTAAAATCATGTAGTTAAATTGTTATATAACTGGCTGCCTTTTAACATCTTAATGGGATTAGCTAATCTATAGGTGTAGCTTTGGTTCACATCTGTACCACAAAAATGATTAAGATAAAACACTGAAAATATGCAGAATCATAATATTCATAAAGGCACAGCACCTCTGAAATCAAACAAGCATGTCAAGCAGGTGTTTTAAAGGAATTGTACCATAACGAGCCACCTCTTATCCCAGATAAACACAAACACAGGTTCATTTACTAAAGCACATGTACCGTTTGACAGATGTTAAAGTAGTGAACTGTCTTCAAAGCTTTAATTAAAAGATAAACATAGCAGGGCTTTAACATGAGGGAGATTAATGTACACCTGCTCCTCCAGGATGTTGGGGGATGGATTATTCTTATTAGATTCTATAGCTGATGGAGCAAATCAGGGTGAGTCATTACCACAAGCTGGCTGAACTACAAACCTCACCACTTAGTTCTTCATACTGTGTGGTACTGTACATGGCTTGAATTAAAGGCAGAGGTTTCAGAAGCACTTCATGTGATGCATGTCTGTCAAGTATATTGAATGTGTCCAAGACTGAAATCCAATCAGTGAAATATCTTTTATAAGTGTGTTATTAAGCCATTAAGGATGATTAATGGGAAGTGATGTGGTTGAAAAGCTGCAACTCAGCTGCATCACTATTGTTCATGTTATAACTACAATAGAAAAAATCTATAGAACTGAATAGACACTATTAGCATTGATTCTGAACAATGCTTAAAGTTAGATTTCATCAAAATATCATCTGTTCATGGCATACTACTCTTCAAATGTGACATTTTACTACTTCTTGAACTCTTTCCAGTCTGTCTTCCATATGCAATATTTTGCTGGTATCTCTATTATAAAACAATATGTCGTGCTTTCACTTGACCAGTTTATTTCATGTAATTATTGCACTGCATGAATAGGCAAATGATTAAAGAGCAAAGTATGACTGCCAGACATCGGTGACGACCCTCTCCCAGAAATCCCTTATTCATGTCCTCTCCCATACATACAGTTTCTGAACTATCAACCGTTGCTTTCATCTTCTGATGAGGACAGCAGTAGTGGTCACTGCTTCAAAACACACAAATGTTTTGTATCTTCTTCCTCCTCAAAGAGTTTCATTAGATCAAATTTTATGAGGCGGCTAATGCACTGAACACAATCCAATGGAAATACTTGCAAATCGCAGTTGTACTAAGTCTAAATTATAGAAATTTTGCTTTCGTGAAAAACTGGATTTGGATTTGATAATGGAACTGCTCTGTTTATGCATCCATCCATCCATGTTATGATGGAACTGCTCTGCTTACTCTAGCTAACTCTTAAAAGAAGCAAATATTGAATCATTGTCTGTTGTATGATAGTATTTTACAGTTGACATGTACTTCAAGTCTACTGAGAATCAGCGAAGAAATCTCAAAGCAAGTCTTTGCTTATATTACAAACATGTCAGGTAGTGATGGGAAACTCAATTTTATTTCCTGACTTGAGATTGTATGAGTAACTTGTCAAAGAGAATCAGGTTTTTGTATTCAGTCATTTAAGTCACTAAGTCAGTCATCCAAAGTGTGCAGAAATCCATATGTACACAAAATCCACCCACTTACTGATTCAAATAGCTAAAACTACTGATTTACTGATTACCTTTGCAAAATAAACTGTGTGCATAGTGAATAATTTCTTTCCAAACCATTACTCAGAGACTACCGGAGCAGAGCAGCAGCCTTTCAACCCAGGTGGAGGAGCAGCTCTCCTAGCAGAAATAAACTGTAGAGCGTACTGTATGCTGCTGCTGGGCTGGGAATGAGAAAGCGAGTGGTTCATTTCACTGAAGGTGGGGGTTCAGGTCTTGGGGAAAGGGTTTGCTTGTCCTCCACACCTTATCCCAGTACACCCCCCAGTTAAGATCACATTTATACAAATGCTATCAGTAATGCAACAGTTACAAGTCAGGTCTTTTATTTACAGTCATCTGGCTCATGGTAACAGGATCAGGTCAGTGAAAGAGTTGATAGTGAATGAGAATGACTGGAAAATTATTCTAAAAAGATTTTTTAACGAGTACTGTTTAATTTCTTCAAAGATATTGAAACGAGTCAAATTCCTGAGAAAAGGTTAAACTCTGAAACTTTCAAGACACATTTTAACTCTGACTTCATGTCTAATGAATTATAAGGACAATGTGGGACTCCCTTTTGTTACACGACAACAATGCCATCCTTTTGTGGTTTTTGTTCAGCCCTGAGGATCACTCTCAGCCCTGTAGCTAATCATGTCTTCCTTACATTTTCTGTAGCAGCGATCCTCATTGGAACGTTTCACCTACAAATGGACCAATCATCACAGCGTTAACCATCAAATGCCGATCATTCAGTCAGACACCACAAGCCATCACGGCTTGATTGCACCTCGTCCCCTCTGATACCAGAGGTAGACACAACTCCAAAACAGCTCTACACAAACAGGCAACAGCAATCAATGGCAAACATAAGCACAAAAGAGCTGTGCACTTCTTTAGCATCTATCTATTGCTCTAAAGCACTGGGCAGCTAAATAACCTTTTAGCAGGCCCAGGCAGGCGAGACAGATGACTTTCCTAAATGAGTCTTCTGCTGATGCTGGGCCTTTAAATCAATGGCGGTGGCAGGCATTGAAATGAAGCCCCTGCAGCAAGCGCTCACAGTTTCCTCAGAGAGGGCTGGAGAAGTCAGCTACAGTATACCTCTTCTAACGCATTAATATTTTATCATTGGTACACTCATTCACTCATTCCTATGAGAGAATAGTTTTGCCACCAGCAAACTCATAATTGAATCTTGCACAGGTCCTTCGTGATAATCTTGTCTGACTTTTACTTGCCAGAACTATTTCCAGGATACCATTCTTCTTGTTTTACAGCCTCGTGATGCAAATATGATCGTGTTTAAAGATGCATGCTATTCATTTTGATTGTTCATTGCACTAGTCTGTCATGTGAAGTCTGATCACATGTGAAACTTTGTAAAACTAAGGAACTATAAAACCTGATCTGTCCATCAGTTTTAAATGTAAAATATAAAAACAGCATTGAAAAAGGTAAACAGCCAAGAAAGGCCACCAGTTCATAGTGAGAAAGGACTTTGGATCATCCTTCACTCAACATCTTCTTTTCAAAATGTATCAATCATTTTGAAAACAGCTGGAGATGTAACACCTGTCAGTCGATGTTGTGGAGCTGAGGGATAGAAATGTTATTTGTTGGTTTTATTACAGCATATCAGCACCAGATATCTCAGCTTCTAGTGTTTCTGATTGCTACATCTTAGCTGAGCTGAAAATATACTTTGACAGTTGCAGCAACGTCTGGGCCTATATTTTTGCATAATACATTTATAAATGAATTCTTTTCATTGAGAATAATAACTTGGAAAAAAAACATAACTTCTTTTCAACACAGTTTTAGAAGCATAAATATTCAAAGGACTTCTTAATTTGAAAGGACTCACTCTCACTCATGTGACCACAAACCTCATGCTTGGCCTACCCTCAAGCTGGGTTATTAACTAAATTATTTTTGCATTTTGGTGAAAAAGAGGAAGAGAAATCAGCATTTCCTTATATGTATAATTAATACATTCTTGTCAGATTGATTTCTCATTCCTGCCTGGTATAGAATTTCTACAGTTGAGCAGCTCAGAGCCTTTTTGTTTCATAATGTAGCAAATGTTTGCAGTGGCTCACAGCACTGGATTGTAGGGAGGTCAGATTAGCGCTTTTTGCCAAAGGTTGCAAAATGTGCAGATAGTTTGTTTTTCTGAAAAATAGAATTTCCATTGAAAAAGTGCACACAAGTGAATACAATCATTGCAAACCTGCACCACTACTTCTGTTTTAATACTATCTCTGTCTACCATCTCTGTGTTGTTCGATTTTTTGCCTAAAATTGTTGTACATTTCTTTAAACTGAGGTTTTAGTAAACAAGAACAAAAAAGTAACACTGCAAAATTGTGGCTTTCTGTGTGGTGTTGATCAACAATGTCTCTATAATAACTGCTCCTGTCAACACAATTTTTGCCAACAAATTGTTAATTTGATGTTTTGCATGCTGGGATATACAGAGGACCAAACCTGCAATGCAAGGGCTTTTTTATTGGGATGCAAATGTTGTCTCAGGGATTTTAGCTCCCTGTCAATGGTTCATTGTGTGTCCCCGGCTTCTTCAGGCTCTGCAAATTTATGATGTTATTTGTGATTCTAATAGATCCACCAGAGCACTGAGTATGCCTAAGATTTTTGTGCATATTTGCTCTCAGACTTGGGAAAGAACATCTGTGGATTTTTGGGATATTTTTCTTTCTTGACAAACTTCTGTGATGTGACAGTTCATCATTTTCAGTAATGGCGGATGACCTAATGAGATATTTTAAAAAGAGCATTTTGAGATGTGATTATTAATACTTAATGAAGAATTTTCGAAATAGAGAAAAATTATGAAAATTATTATTAAATTATTAATATGAAAGCAATGAATTTCAACAGGTGACGAATGATCATTTACAGTAGATAGTAGCAGAGGACGGATAAAGATGTTTTTAAAAAATATATATATCTCTTTACAATGCTTACATTTGACAGTGGTACAAAATTGAAACCTTCCAACATTATTGCCCAAATTTCTTCTGAGCATCTTATGTAATCTGAGTTGAAAGGGGTTACTTTGTTAAACCTAGGTGAGCCCTCTGATGTAATGCTTTCACGTCCATGTTTTTCATGATGCGTGGATTATAAGGACCGAACGCAAGATGAAGAGAGATGGTTGCAGGAATAAAGGTTCAATGAAAAGAAGAAACAAGACAGAACAGACAAGAAAACCTATATAACAGTAAAACCAAAAACTCAGATATCACGACAATGCTAACTTTTAATGAACTGAAGAGGATTGTTACAAAAAAAGCTACAGAACTGAGGTGTTGTAATATCATTCATTTACAGATGAAGGAATATTTAATCTCAAACTGTTTGCCTTCTACATTCAAAGAAAATTAGTGTTTTAACCACAGCCCAGTAAACCATTGTCCATCTGATCTTTTCAGTTTTTGCTTGTTGCAGAAATTACAAAATTATTATAAGTGTAAAATATATGAAGTTGCGACCAAAAAGTAACAAGTTGCTTTGTGTTCAGCTGAATTAATTACTTTATATAATGTTTCTCTCCCTCAAGAAAGGCGTATTAAAGGCATAGGGTTGATTTAGATGTCGATTTTGACATTGGTAAGCCCTTTCATATTTATAATAGACTTTTATTTGCTCTATCTCATCATTTAGAGTTGAGAGAAAATTTAAACAAGCAACAATTTATTGTACCAATCAAATATGAACATTTGTTACTGAGCTAAGTCTCTACCCATCTCCTTGCAGTTTTACTTTTATCACCTGACAAAATAACACATCAATACCTTCATGTAGGACAAAATGTGCCAAATTGTTTTGCAGGGATCTCTGCCAAGCAAAAATGCCTTTTTAAGTCTGTACAATATCATGCGAAGGCCATGGATGTACTTCAGGATGCCATATTATCACTTTGATTCAATTTATGTTAATTGCAGAGCCCAAGTCAAAACTGTGAACATTAAAGCTCCCCAGCTGTGCCTCTCTGTCTTACCATCTCCTCTGCCCTCAGAGCCGCCTGGTAGGTTTGATTCTCCCACCTGATAAAAACACATTGATGCTGAAGAAGCAGGTTTTGCACTAAGTGACTGTTGTTCATGTCATTTCTACTAACTCAATAACCACAGAGGAAAGTATTTCTATCTGACTTGACTCACTCTAAAATATCTCCTGATGCCCTACATGTACTTTTCTTTTCTTTACTCCTGGCACTTTGACCACCACCATCACCGCTATCTGGCCAGTGCTAGCTTTTGCAGCAGAAGGAGCACCAGTAGGGATAGCCAGTGAACTTCGCAAGAGAGAAAAATATAGAGGATAGAGTACAAAAAGCACTGATCTCTCTGCTCTTTGTTAAATGGAAAATGGTGGCAGCAACACAGGACTTGCAGGATATTATCAGAGACTTGTACCTATTGGCCGTAATTGGCCCCAGTTCTATGCCCATGCATTATAAGACATATAATCCTTTTACACACAATTTGATACAGCACATGGCTTCTGCCCTCCTTGATTTTCTTAATTGAGTCCTTTTTCCTGTGTAAAAATTACAAACATCCTGTGGTTAAGATGAATAGAGAAATTACAGGGACACTTTACAATAATGTTAAAATGATGTTCACCAACTTCAAGATGCATTAAAGGTTGTGAATATCCACAAGCCATTCTTCAAATAAACCAAAATGCACAAAGCAACCCATGATAATCAGGTCTACAGTATGAGTAATTAAAAGTAAATGTATTTTGGGGGTAAAAGTTGCCATGTTTATGGAAGTGGTCATGATTTATTTTCTGTGTAACCAATTTTTAATTCAAGTGATGTTTTATTGTTTTATTCTGTTGTGTGACTAATACGTCCAAAAATGTTGGTAAAGTAGGAGTTGGTATTTGTGTCAGGAAGCCCATAGATTTGGTAAACTTTCATTTTGTCTATTCAGATTATTGCTCCTTTTTCTCCAATTGCTGTTGTTTTGTTTGCTTCTCTGCTCTGCTTCTCACTGAAGACCATTAAAGCCTTTTTCAAATTGGAAATGAAAGTGTTCGAACTGGCCCAACAGGCTGTTGTTTCTCATTCAGGATTGTTTGCCCCTTTTCCCCTAAACCAGAGAGGAACATCTGAATTTTGTTTGTGCTGGTCATTGTGATGACAACAGATGCAACCCGCTTTGTGTTTCCTCAGAAAGTGGTACTCTTTTAGGAATGTTTTATTGTCAGTAGGATGTAACTTTCGGAGATGTCCTTTGATGTGACTAATCTGCAAAGCTGAGGATAATAAAAAGCTTTCTATCTTTTTATAAAGAACTGGAATACCTTCCCTTTTTCATATAGAAAGAGAGTATCGCAGACTTTTTTCATAAGCTCTTCTTTCATATGCCACAATTATCAGGAAAAAGGAAAGCAGGAAATAAAACCTGAGTCAAGTTTACTCACAAGTCTGTCATCACCTTTAATGTGCTCGCCATCTTCAGCTGAGGGAACATGACATTTTCCTCTTATGCTTCTCTGCGGTTTGAATGGAGAACATCACAACGTCTTCAATAATTCACATCCTTTCTGGTCATCCAGTATTTATCGCTCTATTTTCCAAGTGGCTGCAAACATAGCCTAATGGCCTGCACCTAAGCTGCTGCAGATAATACACCATGGTTACACATTTCCCCCGGTTGTCCAGCCTCCCATCCATCCCTACTCTAGTCAGCCTCTCATCGCTCGCTCTGTCTCACAGACTCAAGCCTGTAATGATGCTTCACTTCAGGATGAACACGTTGCTCTTTTCCATAATTACAGGCAGAAGCGATTTTCATACAGTTTCCTAGTTGACATTTCTTAAGACAGACACACACACACAGCCACTAGGGATGTTTTGAAGATACAGAGAGCAAACGCTACAGATAAAATCATTAATGGCAAAATAGCAGCAAACTTCTGTGTACAATCTGAAGGAAACACATTTTCTTCATATGTTACCTGTAAAATAATTTGAATAATTATTCTGTTGGCCTCTTTTTTCTGTCCTTGAGCTATTGTTTGAAGTCTTTTCCGTAAGAGATTACTCTGTACACCAGCCAACATTTAGACATAGCTACTAATTGAGTCATCTTTTTCTATTTTGATGAAATTGTAGTGTAAATCACAGTCACGTAAATTTTTTTAAAACTTAAAACCATCAGAGTGTTATTTATCTCCTCACAGCGCCATTCACACAGAGTAAAGAAAAATAACAATCCAGCACTTTATAACATGAGGGTTTAATTGCTGTAACGAAAACATTTCTCCTAAGGATTGTCACAGAAAAGAAATCTTTAGTTTCCTATACTGCAGAGTAGAAGTTCATTAGAGCTAACAGCCACATAAATTGAAAGTTATTGGGACCAAGATTCAGAGACTATCTGCTCTCCCAAGAATTTTAAATAGCAGACACGCCCAAATCAGCTGTCTTTAGGAGACGCTCTGAGCGAAAGTATGGTACTTTAACCTGAGCACCTGAACATTTTTGATGACAAAGTGCGTCACTGATCGGGCTGTTCGCTGTGTAAAGGTTCCAAAGCACTTCAACAAGCTTATTTTACAGCACAAATAGTCAATGTTCCACTTTCGTTTTAAGATGTATTAACTAACAAATTAGTGATTAGTGATCTTTGGTAATAGGCTACTTGCATTTTCTAGAATTTACCAGACTCAGAGTTGCTAGTTTTACAACAATTTATCCTCCAGAAAATATCTCTTAGTCTCATTGATTTGACTGCTTCACCTTCATGAAAACCTTTAATTTATTCATGCTTCTCAGGTCCCACTCGCATCATTTATAGTGTCAATTTTCCCTATTTTTCAAATCACTATGTCAAGGGAAAATATAAATAAATTGTGAAGCTGGAGCCAAACCTTTTGGTCTCAACCCCATTTGACAGTTCGGGTTGGGTAACGGCTTCAGGTGGTGGCATCCATCTGACTGAATGCAACTCAGACTGTGCAGTCGCAAGTGTCAAGCAGATTGATTGGTCTGATGTCAAAGTTGCTTTAATTTCAAGTGAGTAAGTGCCCATCTGCTCAGCAGTCCACCATCATGTCTGGCTCAGGCATTAGCGCTGCCCCATGAATGAATCACTTGACCCGCTGATCCATAACATACACATAACTAAAGAAGTGTTTTCTGAGTTTGATGTGGAGACGAGTACCCTGCCACTGATTGGATGAGAAGCAGAAACAGTGAAATGACAAGGGCAGCACTCTGAGAAGTGAACATTTGAGAATTTAGTAACAGATACAGAAAAGACTGATATAATGTTATGTTTTATTCTTTAAAAGAAAGAAAGAAAAGAACTATAAATTAACTAGAGACAAGACAAAAGATAGACAGCAGTCTACCTTTCATCACTGACAAGTGGGGTCTGTGCCCACAGACCGGCACCATGCGGTCGGATTGGCATTTGCCAGAGAACACCAGGATTGGCAGACTCACCACTGGAGCGCTGTGATATTCACAGATGAAAGCAGGTTCACATTGAGCGCGTGAAAGACAGAAAGAGTCTGGAGATGCCATGAAGAACGTTCTGCTGCTTGTAACATCCTCCAGCATGACGGGTTTAGCTGTGGGCCAGCGATGGTCTGGGGAAGCATATCCTTAGAGATAGCCGTACAGACCTCCACGTGCTATCCAGACTATCCTGACTGCCCCTAAGTACCAAGATGAGATCCTCAGACCCAATACTATAGACTGTCCTGGGGTTGACTGATGTCCTGATCCATTATTTTTTTATCAAGAGCATGCCGAGATGTTGTACGAAGAGCATGTGTTGCGCCCTCTTCTCCGACAGTTTGGGAGAGGTACGTGGTTATTCTTTTAGCTAAAATGATGAGGGAGAATGATTTTGCTTTATTAGAAGAACAACGCGTCATCACTGTGCGATTGCATTAAACAAGACTTTGCCGGTCAAAAGCAATCAATCACTCAATCATCAAACTCTTATGTTTGTGACTATTGTACATAGTGTTTATACTTTTGGTACTGTATTACAAATACTTTTAACTGTAAAAACGAGTATATATTTATTCCACTCATTCTCAACTCTAGTATCAACTTACACCAAGTATTTTTAATTATTTTTAACCTGTCACACATGCAGGCACATGGAGGCAACACACACTGCTGAACATCATTTAGATGTCATCTGATCTGTTGTTGAAGGTTCTCAATCATCCAGGTCATTTTCATTCAAAAGAGTTGAGGCAAGGCATCTAGACTTTTAGGGTTTTACTGAAGACGTTTCACTGCTTATACAAGCAGCTTCATCAGTTCTAAAATAGTTTGATGAGGAAACAGATATTTATGTGTTACAGTTCCCTTGTGGGAGGGGCAAGATCTAAGAGTCCTAGGTTACTTAATGGCCGTTAAGTAGAACCAGTACATTAGACCAATTTTAGAACGGATGAAGCTGCTTGGATAAGCAGTGAAATGTCTTCAATAAAACTCTATAAGTCCAGATGCCTTGCCTCAACTCTTTTGAACTGTCATCTGATCTGATCCCTCCACCTTTGATTTGGAACCTTGATGAGTAAATGATATGGATTTCCACCAATCATTCCTGTTAAAATCTCAGCAGCACCTTGTGCTTTATTTCATTGTACAGTATGAAAAGTGCTTCATACAGTAAATGAGGTTTGAGTAGAAGTTTGCTTCTTAAATTATTGTGTTAACAGTTCATTCCACAATGCAATAAATATGGACTTTCAACTGGAATATTTCATTCATCATAATCTAAAATGTGTTGTTCACTTGCCTTTTTTGTTTTGAGCAGTGTACATAAATAAAAAACAAAGTGAGACTGAGACCTAACAAAACATTGTCTTTAACTCAAAATTTTCACAAATACACCACTTCACTTTGAGCATTGAATAAAGGTGCCCACATTTGTGCTGATAAACAAGTTGGAGGCTGAGCCTGAAAGGCAAAGTCTTACCAAGTTTATGAATAAAGAAGAAAAAACAGCCTTTTACCTTCTCCCAGCCTCTGTTACCATTTGTACTCTCCAACAGCTTATGTTCCACAATTCAGGTTCAGGTTCTTTTCAGCCACGCTGACACGCTCCTCCTCCTCCTTCTTTTAATGACTGAATACAAAGTGATGGAGTGACAAAACACCGTCAATCAAAATGTGTTTCATGACCACTTAAAATTCTTGGCTGATCACCGAGTGTGAAAACATCTGAAGCTCTGAAGCCAAGATCTCATCAAGAGACTGCAACAGCAATCATGACTTGACTGTGAATAGGGCACAAGACTCCCACTCTTAACTTAAAACATCTTTCTGGAAAGCTCTCTTAATAAAAGTGAGCTTTGCAGCAAAGCTTCGTCCCCGTTGCTGCTCCTCGAGAATCGGCGCGGCGCCTGTGAATGCAGGCAGCCTATTTGTCAAGTCTTTCAATTAAGAGCATATAATGCCACCGTGTTTCCAGCCAGGAATTTGTTTTTCCGAGATGTAGAAATAAACGAGTAAACACCCTTATTTACCTCAGTGTTCTCAAACAGAATCACCAAGCTTGGCTCCATGCGATGTGGCCTGCATGAAATTAGCTCGCTATTGATCCCTCAAAAACCTCCCCACAGTTCTCCGCATCACAGGGACTTCATTTGCAAAAAGTAGCATTTTAGTTTTGAGCAACACTTCAGTTTTGCTGTTAAGGCTGTAAGGCATGAGGTAGATTGTGCTGTTTTGCTTTTAATCACGTTTCTCTGCCCAGGACTTGGCGAGCAGGAATACTTCCGTCTTGATGTGACATTTGGTGACATTTAGCATAGGAATTTGAATGACTGTGACTTAACACAAAAGGTCGTGCCATTCAAGAGAGTTTGCCCACTAGATTTGCCTTATGTCAACATTTCTGCATCCGTGCACAGAACGTGTGCTGTGTTGGGATATTTTGGGTCCCTCCTGCTATGTCAGATTGATTTTTGCCCTTTGAGTGGATTTGTAGTTGTTTTGTTTTAAAAGGTTTATGCAGTCCCAGACATGTAAAAATACATTTATTTTAAGGAACACATAAAACCTACTGAATAAGGGCCCTGGTACTGTAAATATGTTGTTATGCTGTACTATTTATTCTTTACTATCTTTGAACCTTTGAACGTCATGATGCGACAGATGTTTTACAGCTGGAAACTGTCCAACCATCTTCACTGTAGTTTTAAAACCTGTCTTAAAACTCATTTTTACTCAAAAGCCTTCAACTGAACTGAGACTTGATCTTTTTGTTTTTATTTGTGTCATTTCCTTTTATTTGTTTTATTGGGCCTTTTAGTCTATTTTAGTCCAATTTTACTATTTTCATCATATCTCATTCACCTCTTGTGTTTTGTGTTGTTTAATGTGGTCTCTCATGTGGTTTGTTCTGTTGTCTCTTAAAGGACTTTATAAATAAACTGAACTAAAATTAGCTGAAAATGAGATATGATGTGACATAAATATCAACAATAAAACTCAAATTGTTAGAAAACAAATTTTTTTAGCTGGTTTTAGGGAAAATTTTTCTTTTCTGGTGGCATTGTTTTTATGAGCTTTTTGCTTTAGCTGGCCCATTACAGGATTTCCTGAATCACAAAAATTTGAATAAATAAACGAGACTGCTCTGACTTTAATGACAACTTTTGCTTGCTTAATAAACATGTATTTCTGCTATGATGCAATGCTTTGTCACAAGTCCCTTGACACATTTTGTTGACTTCTTCCCCTTTATGTTTTCTTTTGCTCATACTCTGGTAGCACTGTCTGAAGTCCAGGCCCTCAGTGGCCTAAAATTGGACAGGGAGTGTCTGGGGACACTTGCGATGTGATGGCATAACAAAAAGAGCAGCGTACAGCCATGCCATCTGTGGGAGCTCTTGTCTTCAAACATAATCAGTGTGTGTGTCTGGCCCTGCTCAGGCCAGTGCAAGTCTACATTAGCAGAACTAATTACTGTTCATATTAAAAGTTAATTTGTTACTACTTCAACCCTACACCCCGTTCCATTCTCTCTTTCTATTCCAGTGTCACTTCATTGAGGGAGTTACCATGACTGAAGTGTTTCATTAAGTGTTAGCAATCAGCACGCTCCACAAAGCTCAAATGTCGGACTTTGTCTGATTTAAAGATGGATTTATGGGTACATGATATATAGTTTCCCTTTTTATGATTTTTATAGTTAGTTTTTTCCAGTAAATACTACAGATGCCAAACATTTGTAATGGAAATTTGCTCCACTGACTGAGATAAAAAAAATAACAAATAATATTGCCAAGTAATTACATGTGAAACTGACACACTGTTTTCAGCAATGACAGGATTAAAATAACAAAAAAAGCCCAGTCATGGTCTCTGGTCAAACAACTCCAGACTGACAGCACCGAATTCACCACCGCCTGACATATTGTCTGCTGCTTGGCAGGAGTCTGGACACCAGTCTGATAGATGTGCGTACACTCACAAGCCTCCCCTTATTGATAATACATGGGTGAAGTCTTCAAGCTGGGCTGCACGGCTCTGAGCTGACGCAAGGAGACAGGCTCTGGTTGAGGAGCTGAGGGGGTTGTCGACAGGGTGATCGACCATAGGAGCTCCCAGGTAGGTAGGGGGAGAGGGGGTGGGGGTATACTGCTGCTGATTCCTCCAACAGGGCAGCTGATGAGTCATCGCATGAGAAACAAGCGGTCGTCACAGCAGGCTAAATATAACAATGACTCAACAAATATGGACCCACTTCAATGAACACAAACTATTTATCTCAAATAGTGACAGATTACAGTGTTATGATATTACTATCACTTTGTTTTGGCCACCCAGCACATGCAGAAAAGCCTTCCTGTGCTGGTAGAGCCCATTTAAAAGGGCCTCTGGTTAAACACTTTGTAAAAACAAGCTGCTGACATCAGTTGTTTCACTTTGAGTATATTGATTGTTAAAGAACGTCATGACTTGAACGCAGAGTAAATAACAATATTTCTACAAAATCAGTGCTTTGATGGAAATGAATTTCGCATTTTCTCATAAGCACAGTTTACAGCACAGTTTATATAGATATATTTCCGTTGCAGATTTCTTACATGTCTGCAGCATTGTGCCATTTGCTTATGGAGAGGGACATGTTATCTAGTAAGTTAGAAAACTCAGATTCCCAAATGAGTTGTCTCAGAATCTATTTTCAAGAAAAATGACAGTAGTTTCCTCTTCTGAAATAAGATCCATTTCCTGTATCTGTGTCACATCTTTGTGTCCCATTCATCCCTCTAGGAGAGTCGCTCCAAGTCTGCAGTCTTTTTGTTGCAGTGATAGAAGTTAAATATGAGCACAGATTCTAACTGATTCCTTTGCGCCTTAGAAAAGAAACCTTTGTTTCAGACATATCTGTCTGAGCAGCAGACTGATGAGATTTGGGAACAAAGATATTAGATACTAATGTCAACCAAAGCTCTACAGATCAGCGTTATTGTCTACGTTATTGTATGCCATCATCAATGCTGAAAGATGTAAGCAGTTTATACACCTGTATAAACTAATGTACAGAGAAAACAGTTACAGTGACGTTAACTGTCAGATTAATTTATTCAATGTCTTTGCAAAGAAGATTGGGTTATATAAAGTTATATTCTCCTGGACGTAGTAAGTCACTGTAATATTCTCTGAAGAGTTGTGAACATGATGGTGGGTAGTGACAGGTGACAGGTGTAGAGAGCCTCACAGTTTGTTCAAATACGTCCCCATTTAAGGTCAGCAGGGAGTCGTTAATCTCAGGTGGGCTGAGTCCGCCGCGATTTCTGCTTAATTAATGGAATGCCATCTGCCTGTCTCCAAAGGAGGGAGACCCCCAACTGCTAAGCTTTGATCTCACCTGTCACCGGCCGGCTTGTCCATAGATACGTGTCTGAGTGTCTGAACACTAACACAAAGTGTTATCATGCACTCATGCCTGTCAGCCCTCACCTCCCCATGGCAGAGCTCTTTTAATAAGCTGCAGCATCAGTACAGGAATCACTTTAATAACCAAATGGTGATTCACTCAAATGTTGATTTTTCAGGATTGCTTAAATTGACAGCTTTATTATTCCCTTTAAAGCAAGGATTTTACCCATTTCTGTTTTACGATGGCTTATGACTGATTATTATCTCACTCTGCCGTCTTAGATTCACAAAACATTTATGTATTTTGGAGCCTGTTTCACTAACAGTGCATCTAGCAAATATCTGATTAAAAACAGCACAAAATAGACAACTTTCCTTTTTTACTATGGGCTCATGAACAAAAGATTTAATCGTGCAGAAACACTGCACAACCAGTTGTGTTGTTACAGAAAAACAACAAATAATGGACCACCTGTTTATAAATGGCCAAATATTCAAGCACCATACACAAGGATCTGCATGTGGATAATTTTGGAAGTTTGGAGGGGAGATTATATGCAACAAATGAACAGTCCATTTCTAGTTGCTCTCTTCTGGTGGTGCTATGGTAGTTTGTGGGACACTGGATTTCAGGGTTTGAATTACAGGGAAGCTGAAAAGCAGAGCAGCTTCCCTGTAATTCAAAAGGGGAAAGCCTGAAAAACTGTCCACTTTCAGGTTACATAACGTTTTTCTATAAGACTTGAGACTTTTTTTTAAAGAATAAGATTCTTTTGCCAATATTTTAAGTTTAATCATTTATCTAATTTAATGAAGAAGATTCTCCAAATGACTCTTTCTGTCTCCTTCAGCAGCACTGTGGACATACAGTAACATGGTTTGTTTTGTGCTGCAAGTGTCCATAGCGACCTGATCTGCTTCTTGTGCTTGTTACTGAACTCTCAGCACATTATTTTCTGATTAAACAAGCAGCAGGTAGAAGTAGCAGGTGTATTGACAGTAACCATATATTTGGCCATGTTATGTGCATTAATATGCAAAGTCACGTTATATGATTGGAAAAAAGGCTCCCCCAATAGCTACTATGTAATTCCAACCCTGCTAGAATTTGTCTTAATTTTGGTCCAGACATAAGCATGAAAAAGCACTGTCACCAGAAAAATATAAAATAAATGTAAAAGTTCATCAGAAACTTCTCCACATTTACAAAAATCATCTCATTGCATCCAGTCTGATTACATTGCTTTTTAATCATTTTTTCTGGCTCTACTCTTTGTGCCTTTTGAATCATCACTTTCTGCTGTCTCTCTCTTATCCATTTAAAGAGCAAGTTAAAGCACAGCATCTGTAATCTCATCACTGATCTCCCTGACGACTGTCTGCTGTCACTGCTAAAGCTGACGCGTCCATTTTAAAAGTCAAGGTGAAGTCTCAGTGTCTTGCAGAGAGGGGGAATGTGCCATAGATTATGAAGCTTACTCAAACAGCAGCTGTAGAATATGTGCAGCTCACACTGCAACCCTCCCTCCCATTAGAAAGCTTGAGGAGGTTGAAACCATATGGCTGTAACTGGGTTCATCACTGGGATAGAGTTTAGGTCAATTTGCCCTCATTTTAGTATATCTTTCCAACCTGTTGACTTTAATGTGAATAACTGATTTGTCCACAGTATTATAAAGCATCACCTCTTAGATGAGTAATTCTCATGTTGATTGAGTAAAAGTGATTTGATTAAGCTACCGTCGGACAGGGGAAGCAATCTGTGCAGAATTAAGATAATATCCAATTACCCTAGTTGCTATGAAATCCTGTTAATATCCTGTAGAACTCATTTACACATATCTATCAAGGCTTTATCCCACAGTAAGTTATTTAGCTTAATGTAATGCACATGTACATTGTATCTGCATTACACTGAGTTTGTTTTTTAAATACTTTTCCACAAAACACTGAACTGTTGAAACTTATCAGAGGGTGAGATCATTTTGCTGCAATTTGCAAGATTGTTATGCTTCACAAAGATTTGATGTCTTGCGAATTAAGAGCAGGAATAGATGGCAAGCTGGGAGTACAGAGAGTGACAAGCAAGAGGTACACCTCCCCATTCCCGAGTATGTTGTGTTGTAAGTTTACGGCCAACAGGACGTTTGATAATCTTCCCGCTTTTAATATACAAATTTAACATCGCCTTAAACATTTACAAACTAACTCTTTAACTCAGTGGTTCCCAGACTTTTCCCGTAGGGCCCTTTTCATCAACAACAATAATGTCAAGCCCCCTCCATCCCACTAACACATGTACCCTTAAGAAGCTCTCAAAGAAATGTGCCACAAAATAGACTGTAGTTTACTGGCTGCTACTTCATCAATTAAAACCATGTCAGTGGCAGAAGGAATGATTAATGCCTCTGCTGCAGTGTGAGGGGTTTGTTGGACTAAGGAATCTGTGACTACTCCAGGTGAATTGAGTTTTGCTGCTTTATTAAAAAACCTCAAGTGAGTATTGAGTAGTTTATTTCAAAAGTAAACAACAGGCTTTTCTCTGTATTCGGTCCCCAAGAAGCTCCATACTGCATGCAGATGCTGGCATTCATCACCCACCATTGATCATTACCAGGCCCGTAACTACCATTGAGGACACCGAGGTCATGTTCTCGGTATTTTTTTTCACCAAATAATGAAAACCGTTGTGACTGATCGGTTGTACTGCCGCTCTTGATGTGCAGTATTTATGCCACTCCGGTAGAGGGCGCTGGTGAGCCACAGACATACTGCAGCTGCCTAAAGGCTGGTTTATACTCGCGCGTAGCCTCTGCGGGTCCCGCCGCTACGCAGACCCTCTGTGTGTTTATACTCCTGCGTAGGAAAACGCGCTGGGTCGCGGTGTTTTTTCCGGCTCTACATGCAGCGATAGGCTGGTACCGTCAATAAACTCCGCCACGCGGAGTATTTTCAGTGCTTCAACATACAAATTTAAAATCTATTGATTACATGCAATGATCAGTTTTTAAGAGCAGCTGTTAGATGAGCTGCACAGTCCGATTATTTTACACGTGAGTCATTATTGGCGTCTCCGTGGATTTTGTGCCACAAACCACCAACGCAGCTGCAGGATCAGTGAAGTAAACTGTTGTCAGAGCTGGAAAAGTGAAGTTTTATTTCACTTTCACCCGCGGTTTAAAAGCTAGTCAGATATCCGGAAACTAGTATCACA
>JAVQJG010145085.1:0-37598 GCA_036024015.1 Craterocephalus amniculus
CAAGTACAATGTTCTCGAATGGCCATCTCAGTCCCCAGACCTGAATATTATTGAAAATCTGTGGTGTGATTTAAAGAAGGCTGTCCATGCTCGGAAGCCATCAAATCTGACTGAACTGGAGATGTTTTGCAAAGAAGAATGGTCCAAAATACCTTCAACCAGAATCCCGGCACTTATTGGAGGTTTATAGGAAGCGATTGGAGGCTGTCATTTCTGCAAAAGGAGGATCTACTAAATATTGATGACATGTTTCTGTTGGGGTGCCCAAATTTATCCACCTGCCATTATTTGTTTAGTTCATTATCGCACACTTTCTGTAAATCCAATCAACTTCATTTCACTTCTCCAATATCGCTGTGTTTGTCTGCTCTATGATATATTTAACTGAAATTGATGATCCAAACAACCAATGATTTATAAAGAAAAATCTGGAAAATGATCAGGGGTGCCCAAACTTTTGCATATGACTGTATATGTACACACATGAGAGTCATTGGATCAAATCAGATCAAATGAATCTAATTTAAAATGCACAAGTTCAACTACTTAATGCACATTATACAATATATAGCCACTTTTAATTCATGCAAATGAGTATACTTATATTTGATGAAACAATGCTGCTTTTGAATATTTAAGCCAACTGACAGGACAGACATCTTAGGAGATTAGCTGAATAAACTTCTATCTATATATGTTAAGTGCTTTCTGTCACTCATATGCATTCCCAAGTAGACAATGTGGAGTTCAGTGTCGTAGCCATGGAATCAATCCACTCTGTTTTGGGTTTTTGCCTTTAATTCATAATCAATGGAGTATTTTCTTTTGCCATGAAATTTGATCCAAACATGTTAATAATATGTCTCAAGAATTTAATAGTGGATTAAGTAGAATTAAATGGCCGCCCTAAAAATAGATTGAAATAAATTAAACTTACTGATTAAATATTTTAAAATATTTTAAAAAGCTGTAATACAGTTAAATCTTTCTCTTAATTAACTCCAGAAAAAACAACAAATTCCAATGAATCATAAAGCTGGTACATTTCTAGAATGCGGTGTTGGTATAAATGCATTGTTTTAAACTTGCACAAATATACATGTAAAAACTACCACCATTTTGTATTTTGGCAAAACATATTTTTCATTTGTTTACCTTTTCTCATGTTAGAAGCAAAGAAAAAATCAACAGCAAAGCACAAAAACAGCAGCTGCACCCACTCTGTTATCGACAGGCTAAACAACAGGTTTATTGAGTGATAGAGCTTTAGACAGGCAAAGATTAGATGGCAGGTGTCGACAGGGAACCTCTGTCACTCTGAATTTTGTTGTCAGCGAGTCTGCGTGTGTGTATGGATCAAATTCAGCATCTATAACAGGAAGTGAAAACATGTCACATCTGTATCTGACTCAAGCAAACCTATATTTGACCTTGAATCATTTGAAGTGATGCCAAGATGAATGAGCATCTCCTTAAAAATCAGAAAAAATCCATCTTTTAAATGGATGTTTTATTTCTTTATGCACATATTTATATCTTTTACTGCCGGCCTTCAAGAGTCAACATCTGCATCACAACTAAACAGGTGGTATCTTCAATGGCGACTATTATTCCTGTTCCATGACAGGCAAAATAGAAACTTGTCACATTTATCAGAGTAGATAGAAAGAAGCCACACTTGGTATATAAAGGCTATTGAAATGTAACATGTAAGCAGGATGAAATTTCAAACTGAAGACATTGTGGTAGTTGCTGTAATTTTAAATGAATAAACCAAAGCATGTGCGAAGACATGAAACCAAACTCATATAAATACATACAGAGCTCCAGAGTCTCTAGAGACTTCTCGACTGAATCCACAATTCACTCAATACATCATGGAGAGGCTGAATGTTAACGGCCTTTCCTTCTGCAGGAAAAAGGTTCACTGACAATAGATGGGCCTTGGAGTTAAATATCAGAAAGGTCAGGATGTGGAAAGGGACTTAGTGAAATGTGAAATGTTGCAGCCTTGACAATTTAGAGCAGTTATATTCAGTCTCTAATCCTCAGGTGGCCATTTGTCTCTTTCGGATTGCCCAGATTTGTCTAGAGTTTTGAGTCTTTCTCTCTTCTTTCTTCCCCCTGTCTGTCTGTTTCTATCTCTCTCAATCTGTTTCCCAGTGCAGAGGTTAAGGAACAGCTTGGGAGGGACACATGAGAGAGAATGATGGAGAATGCAGCTAAAAGGTTAAGGAGGCTGTAATCCTGCAGTAAAGGACAGCCAAAACTCACACTGTGCTTCAGCTGCTCCCGAGGAAATAGAAGAAGAAAAAAAAAACATAAAAAGAAATAAAATATTGTCAAGCTTTCTTTCTGTCTGCCCTTAGCTTGATGTTGAAGAGGGAGGTTTAACAGACCCCTGATGATTCAAGCAACCGATGGCAACGGGGTCTCCACTGTTAACTGGTCATTTCCTTTGTTTCCTTCCTTTGGAAATTAGAGAAGAAAGGTTGAAAACGACAGCCAACGTGGATGCAAACCATGTGTGATTTTTATATCTTTCTAAATCTGATTTGCATGTGTTTTTACAAGGAGAGAAAATGCCTCTCAACTCTGAAGGATATAACCTATATAAAGTGTTTTTGTGAGAAATGCTTGGTGACAAGAAAAGTCCACGGGGTAACTTTAACCTCTTTATCTCTACAAACGCACTGACAGGTGAATTAATACAAATGTATGACGTGTGTCAAAGCAATGTTCATTTTTTTGGGACCCCAAAAAATGACAGGCAGATTTATTTAGAGGCATTTTTTCATGTGCTCACACATGAACGCTGCTCTGCATAAGTCGCTCAACTCAAGGGGATGATTTCAGGGGTTGGAGAAGCTACATGATATCCTACAACAGATTAGCTTTAAATTGTGTCTTTCTCTCTTAATATGCTTTCGGACTCCACAGGCCGGGTCTCCTATTCCTTTTAATTTAAAATAAACAAAGAAAAGAACAGTTTGACCAGACTGACTGTGGAAGCTGGACAGCACAGCAGCAGGAGCCCTCTGAATAGTTGAATAGGAACTTCCTGCTTTGGTCACGTCTTGCATCTTAACTCACTCTGATTAGATCTGCTGGCTGGCTTCAGTCCTCACTCACTGTAGTCTTAAAATGGACTGGATAAATAATCATTCTACATAATATGTATACTTTCTTTTCTTTAAACAAGCAGTTGTTTGTGTTGCAGAGGGACCTGCTCTGCTTTCAGATCACAAAATACAGTTTTTGTTCTTGTTTTCTTGGAAAGTTTTAGTCCCCTGTCTGCTTGGCGTACAGATTTCCTCAGCAGCACGTGGGGAGTGGCCCCCTCCTTCCCTGAGGCAGGGCTGAGTCGGCCAACCAACGGGATTAGCATGCTTTGTTACTGTCTGCCATGGCCCTGATACAGTCTAACCAGGATTGGGGCTTTTCTGTAGTTTACTCCGTTCTCCAACATCTGTAGGTCATGTGGTAAGAGGGGGAAAAATGTCCAGGTTTTCTTGTGGGGCAGTTAAACTGCAGGTTTGCCAACTGATGGGACTGTTTAGCACTGGCACTAAGTACCAGAGCACATGGCAGTCTGCTGTCTGTGAAGGCTGCATGGGAATGATAGCTGAGTGGTCCAAATCAAGCCAAAATGTATAACAGATTTTGCTGCACTTATCTCAAATAGACCCATGATGAGGGATGAATTTAGGAGTCAGGGAGATCAATCTCAGAGTGTCTCTCAGATGCAGTGTAATATAGAGAGACTGGCGTGAAGGACTATGAGGACAGGTTTTACAGGCAGGTTACAAGCAGCGAAAGGGACATGCTGTAAAAGTCTGTGGAAAATAATGTGTATATTATGTAAACAGGCAGCCCACAGCACAGTGAGCACATGTTATCACCAGAATTCAGAGAGCAACTCATCAAAAAGATTTGATTTTACTCATCTCCTTTAAAGTTTCTCAATCAATTTAACAATCTAAACCTCTTATAAACATAAAGACTGACATCATCTGGGTTTGTCCTCTCAAAAAATTGACCCATCTCAAGCTGATCTAGCTGTCTGAGGCTATGCTTGGCTGAGTCCCTGCACATCATTACCCTTCTCTTCACTCCATTCACTTTAACTCAGAGAAAATGACTGAGTGATATAACCAATGCTCCACTGTCTCCAGCTCGGCCTCCACTTTGTTCTCCTTATACTCCCTGTTAGGCCACTTCACAGGGAGCAAGTAGTGGGCTACAATGCTGATGCTGCATATCAGATCACCTACTCATGACCTCAACCACTACCCGCCCGGACATTTTGAATAGATGATGCTACTATAGTCTAGTAAGGGAGAGATAGAGAGAGAGAGAAAGAGAGAGAGATAGAGAGAGAGAGAAAGAGAGAGCTACTGTCTACAAATAACATCATGGCCAGTATAAGCCTAAAACTGTTTATGCATGAAGACACTTGAATCTACTTTGTAAAGATTAGGTACATAACCTTTGCTCTAAGTGAAAACAATCTCAGATGGTCATTAACTACATTTTTGTGTTATATTTCTTTTTAGTTTTTCTTTTTTTTTTTAAAGCTGAACCATTCTTTGATCTTTTTTTTCAGGGTAGTACTGAACATTTTAAAGGCTTTCCTTCAGGGTAATGGAGGACAATGAGCCTCATCTTTGATATCAAAGCATCAAATGGTTTCCTTGCACAATTCCCCGCAGGACTATATTCTTGTAAGATGAGAATTAATCCATTAAAACGCAGTTCCATAAGTTATATATATATAGAAAAACCATTTGGCTAAAATCGAGTAGGCCCTACTGTAGGGAAGTGCTGTTGCTATTTCAAGGGTGCAAAATGTTTACATGGATGTTTAGGTGTCAAAGAATCCATGAATCTATAAGTTTGCACAAGTTTTCACAGCAGAACATACAATTGTGACAAGATGAGCAGTGTTAGTCACTTGTCAGCAGTTTTATGTAGTGGCTGATGCCATGGTATGAGCATATTTTTCAAGATGGTAACGCCAGGATTTGTTGTGCTCAACTCGAGAACAAATGATTTGACAGCATGAGACATCTTTACCATTCATGAATTGGTCACCATTGAGAACAGACTTTCATTCCATGGCGATGTGCTGGAGGAGACTTTCCACAGCAGTCTGACTCACCCATCATCAGTACAAGTTCTTGGGCATTTATTCTTCCTGTGTCATAAATGCAAATTATTGCTTGGCAACAACTAAACACTTCTTCCTCCTGAAAATTAATCTGACACTCCTAGAAAAAAAACATGCAAATATCATTTTGGAATGTGCACAGTGTGTATGACTCTGCTGCACTAACAGGGTTGTAATAAAGTGGCCCCTCTCAGGGTGACAATAACCCCATCAGGCATAATGGGGTCTGAGTGGCTTATATATCCATGCAGTGTAAATAACAGCACTTTATTTTTTTATGCAGTTCACAAACTTTGTTATTTCTTTTAATTCATCACCTGTCTAAAGTATGTTAAAGCCACACACATACACATGTGGCACTACTGTACATATTGTATGAATAAATATTTGATTTGATTGGACATATATTTTGTACTCAGTGAAACTAAAAGGCCAGCTTTTATCTTTGATGAGGGAAATTATTAATTCAAATCATTTACTTTGACTCCTTGAAAAAAACTTTTCACTTCTATGTTGGAAACATTTTACCAAAAACAAAGATTGCATTAGAGGTTGCCTTTTACATTGCTGAAGGGTAAATTAGTCTTCATTTGCACATCTAATCAAACACAAGCCAAGATGAACAGAACAATTAAAACAGAAAGAAGGGTGGGGGGAACAAATTAGCAATGAAAAATTACAAACTTTGCACACAGCAAAAGGAGAACTACATTGTCACCTCTGCACAGTAACATGTCAGAAAGCCAACACGTGAAACTCATGATAAAATATTTTCTCATTACCAAACATAGAGAAGATAATTGAAAAAAATCCAACTGGAAAGGGGAATATTAAATAGATATTTCTGTATATATCCCACATCTGGGACTAATTCGGAAGCAGAAGTGCCTGAAGGGCCAGTCTGTCTCTAACAAAATTGGTTTACCAAAGCAGGATGTGCAAGTTCACATAGCGAGGGCAATTGTTGCCTCCTGCCTCTGTGGAAATCAACAGCATAGGTCTCCCAGCTGAAAGTGAAGCTTTACTGTGATGTGAGATATGCTCAGGATCATAATCTTAAGGCTACAGCTGCCTTTAGGCATGCAAAGAAAATTGGCCCTCTTTGGTTACAGCAGTGATATTTTAGCTGCAGCTAATGAAATGGGATTTGTTTCTCCATGGCTGTGTAAATAACTGGCTCATGGATAGTTGAAGGCTATCAATAAAAGCCCCACCACACCCAAATTGAGCAATTCCGGGATGATGAACTGAGGAGACAGGTGGCCTTCTACTTTTTTGTGTGAAATTAAACCAATGCTGATGCTTTCACATGCTGTGTTTCACTAATACTTTCATAAGTGCAGTCAAAGTAGCCTGAAACATTTCTAAATTTCTTTCCATTTCAAATAAAATATTTTGCTGTAATACTTTTTTATATTCAAAGCAGCACTCGTAACTCTGATTTAATCAACAGTTGTGTATGAAAAACAGTTATATTTTGAAAAGGAACAAGTCATACAATGTTGTAAAAATGTTATCATCAGATATCACAATCTATCATTCAACAAAGCTCCATCAATTTTATGACCCGCTTTCTCTCTCCTTGACTCACATTCTCACAGCAAAATCACATTACAGCATGCATGCACACACACACACACGCACACACACACACACACACGCACACACACACACACACACACACACACACGTAACAACCTCTCACACTTATGTCAAGGTTGATCTGAGTCACAAGTCCCACATTCATCCCAATTAGCACTTCGAAATTGGAGTTGGTGGATGGTGATACTGGCAGCTTTGGAGGGAAGCACCCATCATTCTCTTCACTCTTTCACTCTCTCAGTTCCTTCCCTCTCATGCGGTGTTGGCATTATTTATTTCATTTCTTTTTTTACATACCTCCTTTTCTACATATTTTCTTGTTGGGTTTCCTCGCACATTCCTTGGATATTCTTTTGACTGTAAAATGAATGGAAAAACTACAAAATAACAGAGAGCTCTGGAAAATATCCCACGTGACATGCAACAGCTCAGACTGAGTCAGACCCCATATCCTCCCCTCCTTCCCCTCCCGCCCCTACCACCCACCCAGTCTCCATCAACAACAAGAACGACAGAGGACCTGTTAAAAAAAATATCTGGGGTGTTGCTGCAGAAATATTCCAAAATGGTGGAATGAATTTGCTGCACCTTGGGACATAAGAAGCCCATACTCACATGCACTTCTATTTAAGACCCATTACAGCCACACAGACAAAAAGGCTGGAGTTTCCAAAGTTTTCAGCTTGCATTCTTTTAATAGAAACTGTTCTTTGAAGTTGTCCATTTGACTATCAGAGCACTTAACATTTCAAGCCCACTTTCCTGTGTGGCTCTCCTTTAAATGGTGAATAATGGGGGCCATTTAAAGAGTCAACATCCACAAATCCAAAACTTTTAGCTCCGTCAGTCTTTCAATAGGCCAATATATTTGCTTTTTTAAATACAAACTGCAGAGCAAACTATAGAGAATAGAGAGTAAAGGGTCTTACATAGGTCAGGCTGATGCCACAGGCTTCTCGTGTACCAAACAGAATATTTCACCAACCCTATAGGAGATCATTCACTTATGAGGCAGGCTACTAGCTAATAACCCCAGAGCAGTCAAGACAGTGAGGGAAGGTGCACCAAGTATTTCCAATCTGTGTCTTGTATGAATTTTCATTTTACTTTTCTATAGTTTCATATTGAGAAATCATTTAGTCATCAAAAGAGGAACCTCTAACAGTGGCATGGAAGGGGAGAGTTGATGAAAGACTAAATGAGAGATCTAGTCGAGATGAAAGGTTGAGATGATGGACACGGACAAAGCATGCGCCAGACAATAAGTCATGCTCCTCGCAAAAAACAAAAGTGACACAAAGTTTAAGAGAAAGGACAGAAGGAGTGGGAAGCAAAGACAGAAGAAAGGAGAGGGAGAGTTTTGGTTTCATACTCGACACACTCACCATCCTCTGTTGGAACATAGATGTTTAGGTAAAGACAATCCTCGTGTTGGTCTTGTATGTATGTGGTAACTATATCCAGGTTGAAAGTGAACCATATTGGCATCATGATCTCTGGCACAGCATTGTGAATATTTTGGGGGCAGACAGGAGCAAAGTGGGTGGCATTCTTGATTCCTGACCAGGAAGAAGGAGGCTCAGGTGGCATGAAACGTTTCTCTCCCACGGGAGAGGCAGCATATGGGACCCCCAGGTATTGGTCAACCGGTCCAAGAATCTCACTAGGCAGTGGCACCCTCACTCCTCGGAGTTTCCCGTACTGCGTATTCACAGTGGGGTGGTAGTTCTGACCTCTTATGCCCGAAAAGCACCAACAAAAACTTAACACCCATAAAGACAGGCTGAAATTTGTGTATTTGTAGGCACCATGCCAGTTCTGGAAAGGGAAACAATTTCTCCTTCGAGAAAACCACATGGTCCCTGTGAGCAAGAGCAAGTGCAGATGACCAACATACAAGTTGGGGCACGTCCCCCTCAGCAAACACACAGGTTTGCTGTTAAGCCTTGTACTCCAACCTCCTGGAGGACAGTCATCAGCTGTGATACTGGAGCCCACAAGCTCACAAACGATGAGAAGAGTCACAGTTATGCAGGTCCTCTCGCAGCAAGGTCCTTAGTCACTGTCCTCCGTGTGCTTGTCAGATCTTCTAGCCAGTGCTGCAAAAGAGGAAGACAGGGAAATTAATGACAGTTTCTTGACAACCCACCATTTTTAGTCAGTCATTTTTATTGACTTGTGGAGTCTTTCTCTTTCATGACATAAACCAGCTCACATAAACATGACAGAGCTCTTAGTGCCATCATCAATCCATATTGCAATTAACTGTGGGGGGACTTGTCAAGATGTGCCTAATAATACTAAGAGGACAATTGAAACAAGAAAGGGATCAACTGTCAGCAGGTAATTATTCTCTCCTTTAAAGGCTGACATTTATGCTATCAGTGGGGGAAACATAAATATTTCCGGGTTAAATCTAAACCGCAAAATGGGAACAGAAACATAATAAAAAGATCAAAATTTCATGTCTTGTTTAATGTCATGGAGCATTTTCTTTGCATATCCCTCTGGTGTGGAAATGAACACATTGGAAATTAAATTTCATCCCTCTTGTTTGCTCTTATGAGTGCTCATGTTTTGGGATAAAGAGAGTAAGGGGCAGAGGGAACAGTAGCTGCCGGCAGCACAGGTGCCTACAGTATCAGTAAATGCTAATCAACAATCCCAGAGTGAACCAGTGGTGCCAGGAACAACACCTCCCCATACTGCCTGATCAATTTTCAATTTCTCTGGCTTAGGGTGCCCCTCAGCCTTGTGTGCCTACTGCTGCGCTCGCTCTAATAACCACAGAGAAGAAAAGCCAGCATTTAGAGGAGGATATTGCATTCCAAAATGACTGTGTAAATGATTTATAATGTCTCAACACCCATTGGAAGGCCCCTAACCAGTGAGAGAAAGCAATCCTGATGTTCCTGGAGGTGCTGTTATCAGGAGGCAGCTTTTCTGATCTGCTGCAGCCGACACTCGACAGATTACCTGCTCTTGGAATATAGTTGTACATGAAAATCTTCATTCCCCAAACAATGTATGCATACATTTTTTCTAGCACTACAGATGAGCCCACCTTCACTTGTGTAAATTAAATGTGTGTGGTGGCCTATGCTGCATGGAAACGTCTGCACAACCAGGACCTGCTATGTTATAATGCATGAAAAGCCATCCATATCCAATCTGTGGACTAAAAGGCATGAATTGCTGGGGGCCAAAGGCTGGCAAAGGCTTTAAAATGCTAGAGAAGTCATACTGACAAAGTCCCTTCCCTGCTCAGTGGGAACCCTGCACAAGAGCCAAAAACCTCACAGACTTTACTGCCATATCCCCTTGTTGAAAGGTATTATTAGGTGTTGTATTAAAAGCATCTTATTTCTGTTTATTTGGTGCAGTACACCTAACAAATCCAGAAACTGCAACATTTCTATTTGGTGCTAATGTAAAACACTTGATAAAAACACATCTTGACAAAACAAGACCTAAAAATCCAATGCTCAAAGACCCTTAGACGTGCACTTTACTGCTATCATAAGAATTTCATGTTCTTTTTATTAGAATACATTTCTGAATTGCTGCCGTCTAAAATGTTGGGACTCAAAATACTGAAAATAGCATAGATGTTTATTCTATCTTTTGAAAAATACCAGCTCATCTTGAAATATTGCCAGCAACACATTTTAAAAAGCCTTTTGGAACATTACACATCTAATCAAAAATAACTGGCAAAAGGTCACAAACACAAATTGCTTAAAAAAAAATCTTGCGAAAGATGTGGAGAGTTAAATAGCTCTGTTAAATTTGCACATTTCAATAGTTCATAAAATTAAGAATGGGCATTCATAAGAAATAGTTTTCCTAATGAATTTGAGTATTTACTCATCTACAAACCATAATATCATTACAAGATTCAGATGATCTCTGTTCACCACAGACGAGGCAGAACACCCGCACCTGATATTTGTGATCCTGCAGGTAAAGCTACATCAAAGGCACATATTATTCTGTGGTGAAAGCCTCTGCATTGTCTCAGAAACACTGAAAACCATTTTCAGTGTGAGTACTGTCCATCACTGCAACCATGCAAGCTGAATCGCAACCATGCAAAGAATAAGAAACCCATATTAAAATGCAGAAATGTTCCACCTTCTCTTTCACCAAATTCAGTTAGAAGGGACTGATACATGGATAAAATCTCCACTGATTTCATCGATTTCTTTTTTTCTAAACCATGGATGCTGCATTACACCAACGAAAGGGAGCAAAGAACCACTCAGCTTGTTATTAGCTCACAGTTCTAAAGGTAAAATCTGCAGTGGTGCATCCACCTATAGAAACTTACCATAAATTCTCACGTAAGATCAATATTTGCTTCTATCACATTGTGGTCTTCTTCAGAAAGGCCATTCCTAATTAATCAAAGCGATGCCAAACCACAATCTACATAGCTACGCTGCAATAAGCTAGTAAGAATCAGAGATAAACTGACCAGACTGCACCCCCTGCAATCCACTTAACACATGTGATTCATTCAACCCAGTCGCCAGAGAGGGACGTTTCCACTCCATTTAACGTCTCTGCTGAACAAAAATACATACACTGTCAACAATTCTGAGCCAAAACTACGTATGATAATAACGTTGACCCTGACAGCAGTAAAACATTTCATGCCAACATTTCTGTTTACGTGGATATCAACGTACATATAATATGAACTGATCGACGTGTGTCAAGTGTTGGGGGGATACATAACATAAACATTTACAATCATAATTTTACCGAATTAACTATGGTGTGGTATTAAAGATTTGCTCATTAATAACATTTATTTATGTGACAGGGTGTTGTTCATGTCATCATCAGATCATTTCCTGGATGGTTTGATTTACGTGACTGAAAAAACTATTTCCTCCTTTTATTCAATCATTTTCTGATGCGCAAGGAGCCTGAAAACGCACCAAATACGCAGGTAATTGACGCAGAAGACGGACGATACTCTCCGTGCGTCTGCGTATCCGTCATCTGCGTCTAGCATAAATGGGCCTTTAGACATGGAGGGCTCAGGACCAGTAAATACCAGGGACTGCAGCTGGGGAACAAACTGCACTGGTCCGACAACACAGACAGCATCCACTGAAAGGGACAGAGTCATCTGTAGTTCCTGAACACGTCGATCAGTTCATAAAATGTATATGTTGATATGTAGTTAAACAATAATGTTGGCATAAAACGTCTTACTGCTTTCAGGGTCAATGTTATTATCATACGTATTTTTGGCTCAGAAATGTTGACAGTGTACGTATTTTTGTTGCGCAGAAACGTTAATTGGAAACGTTCCTCTCTGGCGATTGGGTTGGATTCATTACAATAAGAATGCATGGTCCTGAAACTTTGTGCGGCAGAGATTTAGTAAGAAGAAAGACTTGAAATAGCTAAACAGGAAACCAAGTTACCGAATATTGAACTGTTTGTGCTGCAAAACTGTGAATCAAGTAAAAAAGAGAGATTAAACAATTGATGAAAAATAACAAATGAAGCTGTTGTATGGTGATGTTGAACTTAAACCTCCTTCACCTCTCCTACAGCCTCTTTACCAGGACCTGGTCATTGACCTGTTAGCACACTGCCAGTGTTTAATAAAACACACTGAAGATGTGTTGTTGAGCTCTTTTCAAAATCTGTTCCGCCCTAAATTAAACCCAGTTGCTCTCATTTGGCTTTACAACTTCTGCAGGAGGAGTGCGTATCGATCCCCTGAACAGAAAAGATATGCATCAACACACAGCATTCAAAAGTTCCCACTATAAATCTATAAATAAACAGATATGCATACACATGATGTTCCATTCCAATTTAAACTGTAGCCATTTCTGTTTACATCTGCAGGCAGCTGCAGCAGCACACATCACACGTGTGATAACACTAATTCCACTCAAGATAAAATACATCAGGTCAAACTTTTTAATCGGGACACAGCAAGGACACAGGACATTGTGATGGAGTGTGTGTGTTTAGAGGACACACAGCACAGAGGACTTCATCAGTCTCTTCTCCAATAGCATCTCGGAGGTCCTCTCTGCTTTGATCTCTCTACCTGCTGAAGCACTGCCAAGGGAGGAACAGTGAGAGGGAGAGACTGCATGAGTTCTCCCTCATCATCCGAGAAATATTGATCGTCTCATCCCCGTGGCCTTGCAGCCCATAATAAATACAACTGGGGTGATGGAGGTAGGAGGAGGGGATGGAGGAGGAGGAGGACGTGTGGGGTGCTGTGCTGACTCTAAGTCAGGCTATTAGCCCTTAATGCAAGACGGCAGTGCACAAAGTACATGCCGCTAAACACCCTCCTTCCCAATTCTTCTGTGCCTGATTAATGGGACATGTAAAATTCTGCTAGTCCAATTCTTATTCATCATTATTCAAAATGGCCCCACTGGTACAATATGTGAGCTGTCCTTTTAGTGATCCCATATGTAGAGGAAAATATATACACTTTATTCCACTTTATTTTAGTCCAAGCCTACGGCCATGCACACTTCCTCTACAAGACCCTTTGTTCTCCTACAGCAGAGAGATCTCTGCATAGCAATAAAAGTCTCAGCACAGAGCCAAATGTACTCCTACGCCCCGACATCCCTTAGAGAGAGGCTGAATGGACTCTGATAAAAAAGGAACCAATGAGAATTCTGAGCAGATGGAGCATCTGACTCTCCACACTCTGTTATTATAGTAACTCGTATGCAACAAAGGCATTCACAAAGCTGCATTAGTACTCTGGAGCATCTAACTTCAAATGAAGCAAGCCATCCTGACCTGAGAAATTGTAACCCACTGATTACATCTGAATCTGAAGCCACTGCATTGTTAGCGAGGGAGAAAGTACCATTATGGGAAAAAATAAGAGACAGGAACCATGATGAAAACAAGAAGGCAGAACCCTATGATGTATGGAGTGATAGCAAAAATAAACCTGATTTATGTCCTCACCCTCCATTTTTGCTTGTGAAAAGCAACGTGCTACATCAATGCAAAGCCCCCATTTCAAGTCAAGCTCTGCCTTTTAATTTTTGTGTCCATTGATAATGTGTCCAGCATCTAAATTGTCTACTTATGAATGTTTATTCAAAATATGGAAATAGATATTTTAAAACAGACAATTTAATCATGAAACCGAACACATGCTTTGGCTCTTTGCTCACAGGAACACGCTTTACTGAAGCTCCTGGGCTTGATGAACAGCAATGTGCTGTATCAAATCAAGGTGATTGCCATGTTTCAGCAGCAACATTCAGAAAACGTCAAAATCAAACTGTGGCCTCATAAGGCTCCTGCTGAGATCCAGTCCCACCATAGCAGTAAAGAAGGCCCACTCATCATTTCCTTTGCTTTTTTCATCAAACACAGGGCCTTACTGGTTATTATTACTTATGAGGTTTGGCATTAAATCAAGAACAAAGACTGAGCACATTCTGACTGCTAATCACAGCAGTGATGCTGACAAATTTATACAGAAGCAAAAGGAGACGGTGAGCAATGATGACGCTGCTGCGGCCACCTGCTAGGCTGCCTGCATATCTCCATCCCATCTCTTGGCCTCTGAATAAAGGCTTCCAGGAGTATCATTACCAGCCAAACAGCCAAGGAAACACAGAGAGGTGAGCTTGGCAGGCCAAATAAAGACAGATTCCAGGTGAGTGCACGTTGAGATGAATTCTGCGGCTGCACAGCAAATAAATGATGGTCTCTCTGTTAACTGCTGACGGTGCTTGAAACAACTGTTTGCTCTTTGTGACTAAAATGATAGGGACAGATTTGATCAAGAAGTCCTAAAGCTGCAAGTAGAGCCAGCGAGCCTATTCTAACGTCTAGATTGCCTCTTTTTCTCCAGAATGACTGTGCTTGCCTCTTAGTATCAGATCCATTTTAGGAAACACAACCATTGTGAAACCATATGAGAGGTTATAGGGATATTAATCAAAGCTAACCAACTCAGTTAAGTAGGAAGAACAGAGGAGCTTACACAAAAAAAAAAAAAAAATCATAAACAAAGAAATTTGCCTAACTGTTCATCATCCTAACTCCTATCTATCCATGCTGAGTCCCACTATGCTTTTACGGACAAAACCCAGAGTAGTTAATCGCTCAAGTGGCCCACAGGGATTCTTTGAGGAACCACAGGGGCAAGTATTGGGTCCGTCTTTAATCTAGCTGAATGTAAACACATTAAGACTGCACATGGCGTGCTCATTATCAAAGCTCCCACAGACACAGTTTCCATTGTGGGATCTGTTCTCTTGATGGAGTGTTTCTATCACTGCCAACACAACTCCAAAATCCTGTTAACCAAATAGCAGAAGGTGGGAATGACTTCCACAAGGTTTTAAATGATTAATTAACTGACCATAAACAAGGCCAATTAGAATCAAATGACTTTCCTCTATTAGATACTCTACGCTCATGCTTTGTGGTATCAAAATAAAAACTTTTAACTTTTAAATACTTTTTGTCTATACAGCTATTACATGGATAAGAAATAGATTTGAAGAGGTGTGCAAATAAGCTGAATTGATGCCCTTGGTACAGAGTTCTGCATGGCTGGTGAAACCTTTTGGCTAATATTTTGAAATAATTATGTTAAATCTGATCAAACTATTCCTCACAGCATGTAGTTACTCTGAATTGAGTTCTTGCTACAAAAACAAAGCTAGATTTTGTTTTGTTTTTTTAAATGTCCAACCTGTCACCTTTATAACAAACAACTTAAAAAAATCTGTTCAGAATTGTTATAGCTGTAATTTGTAATTTGTAATAAATTCCTCTCTACAACGAAGACTGTAAACTTAAAAAAAAATGGAACAAAAATAGTTTTGTGATCTACACTGTCTTAACATCTTGTATTTTGGACCACTTTTGAGCAAGATTGAGGTGGTGTAGACTGGTCCTTAAAGCTGACAGGACACTTTTTTTATTTGAACACCTATTAATCAGAAGATAATGAAAAATACGAAGAAATGGATCAAGCAATATTATTTACTGGAAATATTTATTGAAGCATACAACAAACAGTGGAACCTCTCGGTGCTAGAGATGATTTAGAGCTTTGTGGCCATCTGGTGAATTGCAATGAGGAAATGTGTTAGCTTCATGTGAAACAGTAAATGCACACCTATTTTTCTTGTTTTTCTGCTTCAGCCCACACCACCCACGCAGATTTTTTTCTACCCAATGTGCACCTGGATTTCTATAACTACGCAAATTACACATCATACACATTCCCATGTGTTGTGTATTAAATCCTGTGTACAGTCGCTGTTTTGAATGGACAAGTCTCTTCCAAATAACAGATTAGACAAAATGTGATTGCAGTTAGCTGAGTTTGCAAAGTTCTTACTTCTCACTTCCTATGCTTATCTAACCATCCTAGCAACATGCGGTAATCAAAACAAAGGGATAGCCAACTAAGTTTCCAACACTTACATGTATATAGTATATACTATACTATTTATGTAGCTATAAAATATACTTAACATACAACATAGCTAGCATAGCAATCACAATAAAATGTGAGTGTTTAACACAAGTTTTAAAATAAATGCACCGCACAAGTAACGTGGTACACAGAAATCTAAAAGTAGATGTGCTAATGGTAGTACAGCACTAGAAATTAGCAACTGGTATGATGACATAATCACAACACCCAAATAAGCTGATATTAGCATTTGCAACATGAAGGGGAAAAAGAAAAAGAAAACCAGTGTGTCCACCTTCTGCATGTGCCACTATCCCCAGCTTGATGATGCGTACTATGCCTGGTGGAATTGTACACTGTAAACCCAGATAAGTTTAATCTATTTAAAAAAACCAAGGTAACTCGTTGCCATAAATCTTTTAAGTAATGAAGTATTAGTTGAATAGGTGTAGTGGACTATGTTCAGTGTACTTGAGTGCCTATTAGAATGGATTTGACAGAAATACAGTAACTAAAGTTACTGACTTACGACCAATTTGTTGAACTTAGCTTGTTAAGTAAGCATTACTTTTCTCGACTTGATCAGTTTGATTTTACTGGATGTTCATGAGGTTGTGGTAGAAACTTGTTTAGATTAATTCCACATAAATTAGAACCAATACTTCAGGAAATGTTTAATTTCAAGTAATTGATAAATCCAAAATGTGACTTGTTTTGCAACAAGACATGAAGGGGTGGAGCTTCTGTTCTGACTATTGTAGGACTCCTTACATCTCTGTTACGCTTCAGTAACTGGCAAATTGGCTTTAAACATAGGAATGAGCAGGAATGTTTATACACTAAAACTATGTCGAATGGTGGATTATTGCAGATTTAGTTCAACATGGAAACCAGAACATGTTTTTTTCTGTCTGTTAGCTGCAGAACTGGAAGGAGGAAAAACAAAAAGTCCTTTCAAAAGTATTGTGTGATTTCAACTATTATTAGTTCGCCAAAGTAAAAGTGACATGTTTTATACAGTGAATTATCTCTGAATGGTTGTTAATAGAAGTGAAGCATTGTGGGAAAAACCGCGCCTCCATTACTCCTCAACTTAAATCAATTAAGTTGGTTCATAGAACTTATTTAAGATTAAAAATATTAACAACTTGGTTAAAATAAGTTATTTTAATTTATAGCTACTAGAAATATTATATTAAATCCAATGTTAGAGTTTACACTGTATAACTAGATTTTTGGCGGGTGCAAAACTTCATGAACCTAAGTTGTTTAAACTCAAACAAATCAATATAATCAGATAGACCATTGTAAAAGTTCACTTTACTATACTTTAATTAATAATTAATTAATTAATTGCATGACTTGTTTAAGTAATACAAACTCAGTTTAGGTTAGTAGAAGCTGCTGATTAGACTTAAAACCTCAATTGCAATAAAAAAGGGACATAGAACAGTCCAGTTTACTGAGAATTAATAAGTAATGTTCCCATAATAGACAATTTTAAGTTAAATAAACTTGATCTGTTTAAGTCTAATTAAAATCTGGATTTACATTGATTGTATACACACTTGAGTCCATATTTCAGTCCTGTGCTGGACGGGTACTCACCTGTCTAGACAACTATCAGGACTACAAATCCAGTCTGCTCTGAACGGAAATTAGTTATATGTGTTTTTTTGTTCTAATATTTTCTATTAGGTGTGTCGAAATGGTGTGCCTGTGAATTTGAACTTTTAACTTTGACCTTTAACTTTTTATGACTTACAGTAAAACATTCTTAAATTAGCCTTTTTATTTGTATTTTAGCTCTTTAATTATTCTTAAATGTTCACCGCCCTACTGATGAGAAACTAATTTTGAAGCTTGACTGAAACTAAAACAAAGATTTCAGCAAACAATCAGAAGCCATCTGAATTCTGTATATTAAATGCAAGATCAATAGCAACTTTTCTGAATGTTGTTTTTAGATGTTGGTCCAATCCTACACCTGTGATACTGAAACTTATTCGAATGGACTCGGTGAGTAGGACACACTCAAGCATACCAAAAAGAATTCGACAGGTATTTCGAGCAGCTCCTCTCATCTGCCCAACTGTGAGGACAGCACGTATAACTTGGCAGCACAAACATCAATTTCTTGCTTACAGTGGAAAAGGAGGATGGATTTTTAGCCTAGTGGGATCCTTCTCTAAAAAATCAGAAAAGTGCATGTTATCTGAGCATTGCTGGCATGGCTTTATGTATGTAATGCATACCAGAGTTTATGACAAGAACCTGAAATGTGCACGACTGTTTGCTCTCGCAGCTCACTTCGGCATAAATAGTGTCTTCCATAGAGAAGTAAAAACGCGTCTATATTCACACATACTGATTAGATTTTTGAGGGTATCAACTGGGTTAAATTGCTATCTTCCAATTTAAACACTGTATTGAATGCTTAAAGTGTGTCACTTTAAGTAACGCATTAGCAGCATGCAGAGCATTGAACATTGATCGAAGTGGATCAACAAGGGCATTAGAGGAAGGGAGTAAGTAAACATTTTTCTTAAAGCTGCTATTAAAACTTAACAACCATATAGACATGAACTGGAGGTTTGCTGTGAGTTAATTGAGGTCTGGCTGGTAATTACAACAGGGAGTTGATCTCTCACAATCATAGTTCCAAGTTCATTGGCACCACATTATAATATCAGTTCATATGGCTAGTATTGACTCTTCTCTCCTGGATTAAACCAACCTTGTAGTTGTTGGCCTGAAAAAGAAAGGGCTGAGGCAGTATTAAATATAGATATGCATATAGCTTACTCTATCAAACAGTGATTTTAAAGGAAAGCCAGTTCATGTGGGGGAAAAAAAGAACAGCACTAATGATAAGGTGATTTGATATAAATTGTGTGCAGTATACAGCTTAAAATCCGATTATGGGGGTAATTTACAACATGGTAATATCTATTGTCTGGCTGACATTTCCTGCTAGAGACAGTAAAAACAAATCTTTCAGATGTCACAGCCAACCATCATCTCCCACTGAGTCGACTAAAACACAAACAGGACCTTCATAAGCCATTCAGTGGCACCCTTTGAAGAGCTGATCATCCCGTGCAAAAGACTGTGCGCCATTTCAAAAGGCATGCACTGACTTGCACGTGATTCATCACTTTCATTCACGTTTTTGAATTATTTTTCTTCACACACAGATTAAATACAATCAGATCACTTGTCCAGATGAATGCAAAATGAATCAAATTTTTACAGCAAAGTGAAAGCTCATTGGGCCTCACTGTGAAATGTAATAGATTTGTGCATGTGCATGCGAGTACGCACTTTCACATGCACAACAAATAATGTAAGTTAGCTGAGAAGATGAGTCTTTCTGTGGCCTAATAAGCTAAATAAGAGCTTTATTTAAGGTAAGTAGGCTGCAGTTCTTTGTGAAAACTGAGAGATCAGCTTTAGCATTCATGGGAAAAGTGCTCAGAGAATCTTACATATAAGAAGCAGACACATGACCCAGATGCTGGCTGTAAAATTAATGAGCTAATAATGTAGGTGCCTTACGTTTGCTGCAGCAATGTGCATACTGAGAGATTTTTTTTCCCCACATTCAGGTGAAATATGGTTTTAGACTCTGGACTTACTGTAAGTACATAAATTAATTAAAAGGCTTAGATATGAAAGTATCACAGCTTTTCTTTTATGTCACAGAATTTGCATGCAACAATTCAAACAACACCCTCACCTTTTCCCTTGACACACGGTCCTACATTTTGAGTGATGATCAATTAAGCAAAGATGAATTTTGAGAAAATTGTGCATTCATGAATTCAACAAAGCACAAGACATCTTTCTGAGGTTTCCTTTCAGAGACCTTTTGGCTTCCTTGCCGAGAAGTCTCAAATGCCAAAAGCACTGTGGTGGAATGATGTTATTGACATGCAAATGCCTGGTAGTTGCAGAGAGAAGTGAGAGGTGCCAAAGTGTGTTGTTGCGTGACAAGCAGCGTTTCTGAATACAAAGCTAAAAGCCAGCATGTACATAGGTGCACCTCAGACAGCAAAGCCCCCTGCACATGTTATATATATTTATATGTTAAAATGTACATGTATGCATAGAGGCTTAAAAGGCCCATGAATGTGATGATGTGTGCCCATTTACACAGGGCAAACAGGGTTACTGTAGCTTAATGAAAGCAGATTAAATGAGGTCTGTCCACTGGACATGAAACCAGGAGTTTTATTAGAGCATAATTAAGTTTTGAAAAAGCCAGACTTTGATGTGCTTTTAACTAAAGGTCAACAGTAACTACCCATGTGAGCCACACTTGATTACTATGTATATCACAACATCAAAAAAGATGCTGCTGTACTAATGAAGGGGTGACCTTCATCTCCAGTGTAAACAAAGACCAAAAGAAATGCACACTGTGCTGGATGGCCTCTGTCAGCCATTAATAAGGGCTGTTTAAGGAATTAATCATACTTTAATATTCAGAAAGACTATTTACCAAGAAGTCTTTGACATTTCAGGAAAAAAACTCACTGTTTGTTGGGGAACGCGATGAGATCTGAAGAGAGTTGAAAGAAAATGCTTTGCACTTGAATACTGAATACTGATAGAGTGTGTGCCAGTGTCCAATAATAAATTATCTGCATTTGGAAATGTAAATATGGCTTGAGCATTTAAATCTTAATTCATCACATTACAGGCTCATTCAGAGCCAGGTGGATTTAGAGGAGATGTAAAGGGATTAGTGAGAAGATATCAATCACCACAGTTGGACCCATCCCCTTATCTAGCACAATCACAATCCCTGACTGCTTTGCCCATTGATCCTGCATGGGCCATGGGGCCAGAGTTGGAGCTCCAGTCAGGGCTATATTTTCCCTTCAGGAAGCAATTAAACTTTGGAAAATGGTTAAATCTGTCTCACAATTTCAAGGATTGCAACACGACATCCTCAAAATCTAATTGCTAATCCAAAATTCAATGGAGGCCCCAACCACCATTTAGTAATAGAGATGCGAGGAAGACGTGCTGGGAGGAGAGAAAGCATTTTCTATCCCAGTTGTCTGTTTAAAAAGGAGGATGTCTCACTCTGCTCACTGTCTGTTCACTTTGACATTCTGGATATTATTAGTCACTCCTGAGAATCCAGATGAGAATGAGCTCGGAGGGACGTTTTAAATGACAGCGCCCTTTCTTGAAGGCAGAGTAAACAACAGAGGCGACCAACGCTATCTTGTTGCTTGCACTCATCTGCATTCACTGAATAAATAAAAAAAAGAAAAAGCAAGAATCAAGCAGCAAAGCTGGTAAGACAGAATGTTACTTTGCAAACACAGAGAGGGGAGGGGGCGTTTGGAAGGTGTGGGGTGGAGTGAGGTAGTGACATGCCTCAATATCACACATGGATGAGGGAACGCTGTCCCCTGACAACAGTCCTTTCAGCTCGCCCTGGCAGATATGTTTACTCTCCATTCACTATTTCTAATCCTGTCTGAAAGCCTATCTTGAATGTCAGCCTTCTTCCTAAATTGGCTCGTGTTCTTAGTGATTGATTAAAGTACTGTAACCCAGCTTTATCAGACCACCCTGAACTCTGTATTTCTGCCAAATCTATTAGGTAATGCATCCTTTGTTATTGTGCTGGTTGGTCTCCCCCACTCGTCTCGCAAAATGCACGAATCCATTTACTGTGACACAGAATGCTCAGTTGTACCTGCCTCCGTGATAGTGTGGCAGCCTTTGGATCAAACAGGAGAGTCGCCTTGAGATCCCAAATGTTGCGTCCCAGTTCATTGTCAAATTATCTGATCACATTCAGGGATATACTTTAAACACATTTAATAATCCTCATTTATTCTTCTCTAGCTTTTTGACTGATGCCACAGCGATACCAGAAACACGTCTATGTTCCTGACATTGAGCCAACAATATGGCCATAATTCATGCGGTTTAATGCTGTAATATCCCCATGCCATTGCACACAGAGGAGAGAAGAGGAGAGGAGAGGTTGCCCTCATATTAACGCTGACGCCTGAGTCCTAGACATTGCTCTTAGAGTGTCTCCTGCAGGACATTATTCAAGCACACACAGGCGCTGCGAAGTCCACAAGACAAGAGTGGAATACTTTGGTACCAAACACACATGTCCTCAGACTTGCTCACTGAGGGTACCCAAGGTTATAAACGACCACACATATGCAATCTCACCACTTTCTGAAATCCACAATATTTTATCCACATCATGTTCGTATTTAGCACAGCTCTGAATTTAATGGAATGAAAGACAGAGAACAGATGCTCTGCATATGGAACTCTGGCTATGAATTAAAATCCCATTTGTGTACTTAAAGCAGAGTAGAGGACCACATTAATGACTGCACATTTAGAAGTAGGCCATGTCCAAACACTGCAGGCAAACTGGGCCTCGAGTTGTCTGCACTTCCTCAAAAACTGCATACAACACACACTGTAAGCAACTATTGAATCTCTCTTCCTAGTCTGTACCTACTTTGCACAAAGAAGCCCAAAGCAATGACTCAAGATTCTCCATCTGCATTCATTTGTGTGTAATTTGCACTTACACAAGAGGCAGTATTTCCAAATCAATTATTTTTTTTCTTCTTATCAAACAATCTCTTCCATCAGCCTCCTCTCAGTGTCCTTCTCAATATTTTTTAAGAACGCTACAAACAACACTCTTATTCCATATTTTATTAGCAACCTGAGGGAAGAAAAGAGTTTTCCTCTAACATCTGGATGTATAGCGTGAGCAAAAAGTCATATTGGATCAGATCCCCCTGCCTCAAATGAGACTTGAGGGCACATTATTTATTCATTTCACTGCTGACAACCCAGTGATGGCCTAAACGGTGACACTTTGAAAACTACTCCTCTGAGTCTGAACGGTGCAGATATGAGTTCAGCTTGCTGGGGCTCACCAAAGGAAGTTTTTATGTTCCATCTAGGAGGCAAGGATGCAAAAGAGACAGAACAACAAGGCCATTTTTGTTTTCTAGCTGAAGAGCCTTGAAACTTCTATGACAAGCAAACAACAATGAAAGCCCCCTCTATGCCTGTTGTAAAATTTTATGTGACTGCAAGGCCTTACAGCAATTTTCATAGATGCTAAAAGCAATGCCCTTTGAACCAAAATGGCACATCACCTATTACCAATATTTACCCCTGTGGTGCACAGCGAATCTGAGTAGCATGAAAACTGTTGTGAGTAGGTTATGTTCTGTTTGTACAAATGTGTGGGAGCTGACCATGAAAGGAAAAAAAAAGAGGAAAATCAAGAGTGAATTTTCACTCAGCAGGAATAAAACCCAGCTTTCGTTTAAAGCTCACTCGCATGACATCACAAAATGGCCATTCTTTCGGTTTCCAGGAACAAAAGCATTTGTCATGAGTACTAATGCTCTTTTCTATCTCAGTGCTAGACCTCATTCACCACTTAATCCATAAGTCCAGAAGTCACTTTTTTTCATCTGCTCCTTTGGGATGTCCTAAATTGCTGCATGATAGAAAAGATTGCCCTCTACCTCCAGAGGTCAGCATCAGCAACTTGGTATGCAAACATTCTCCAGGACGGATATCCATATGTGATGTATGCAACACAAAAGGTTTTTTAGAGAAGAGCAGATTCGCCTTATGCAGGATTAAGTGCTTTAGATATAATGATGAAAGAAGCCCTGTTTTTATTTGTTTTCAAGCAGGCATTTCGATCTTAATGGAATAGCGGCTGCGTTCTGTCCCGGGGGGGTACAAACATTCATCAAAGACCTGGCTTTGTCAAGCAATCCATAAACCCTTAATGCCACACTGCACGAGACACTTGCAAGACGAGTTCAGAAAAAGAGGGAAAAAAAGAAAAAATCATTCCAATTTACAATGTGATTATAGTACATAAGGTTTTTATATCACACTCTTTCAGGGACGCTTCCTGTTTTGGGAAGCAAGCCTCTCCAGCTCAGAATTCCTGAGTGGGATTCTTGCTGTTCCTATCAATATCTGAAGCAGAGGCTGCCAGAAGATTTGGGAGCCCTGGATGCCCAGGGCTGTAAATCTGGGCCCAGGGTTGTGTGGGATGTTCAGATAAATAGGTTAAGCTTTGTTTCATAGCAACATTGCTTGTCTTAACTTTCTGTGTCTACCAGGGATTTAGAAAATGTGCTACTGTCCTTGGGCCCCTCGCTCTGAGTCTGGGTTGAGTCAGCTCTAGTGCCCCAAGATTACATAAATATCCTCAGTGAGCCATTCAGCACTGTATACTTGCTCCACTGTTTGGGTCACTTTTTATCTTCAGTAGCATTTTGTTTTTTGGGGGTTTTTTTGGGTTAAAGATGAAAGGGGAAACTGAGAATTCTCATTTAACCCAATTTGTCAAGTCCCTTCATAGTGTGTTGAACAATACAACGCAAAGAGCAGGATATTCTGCTCTTAGTTTTTTTCTTCTCTGGACCTTTGCTAATGGATTTGGCTAAAAAGACCTTTACATGTGATGCAGCTGTTTGTCATTTGTGTTCAACAAAGCGTCAATATGACGGTGATTCGGGCCGCAGACACACAAAGAACAATTATGCCCAAGGAAATATGTCACATTTCCAACGTCCTTTGTGATAAGGCTTCCTCATTGGTGCCTCTTTCAAAAAGCACAGTAGGAAACAAAGGCAAAGACATGGCTTATTAGGTCAGTTCTGGAGGATTTTTTTAATATTACACACTGATCTGCTGCATAAATCACATGGGTATCATTAGAATCAACCCTGAGGAATCTCTGAGTGCAGCGTCTTAAGTGTGCGTCTGTGTGTAAGCTGGCTTGTGACTTTCCAGCAGGCATGTTTTCAACATCCAATCATGTAGCAGTCTCACAGTATTGCTAAAATAATTTCCTCTGATGCCTTGTGACCTCTTAAACACACAGAAATTTAACTTAATTTAAAATTATTAATTTGAGTCTTAGTTCTGTCTTTGAGAAGAGGTTCAACAAATGTAAATTTAACATCCTGGTGAATTGTTATTCTTCAACAGCAGTAGCAAATAACTCCCTTCAACATCCCATTAGTGAACATATTACTGGGTGCCAGGCAACCAAACAGCTTCAACAATAAATGTTTATTGTCACTGTTTGCTTTGGAGTTCCACAGCTTCTGGAGAATAGACGTACAAAATTTGTGTGAAGCAAGTTTGGATTCAAAGAGGACATGATTAAAGAGAATAAGAAAAGAGAATGGCAGCGAATTCTGGGATGTCAGAAAATGTTGAATCATTTAGTAATTTTCAATGTGGGATGGAGGACTGCTTCCATCAAGCATCGCCACGTAAAAGAAGAGGTGCTTAACAAAACTCTGGGATGGAAGTCAGGAGCATTTTTTATTCTACTTGTTGTTTGTGTATTTGTTTTAAAAAAGAGAGAAAATAGATAGCAAAGCTGTGCTTGTCCACAGCGTGAATAAAATAAACTTGGCAGATTTTTGTTTGACCGGCTTTCTCCACCCCAGAGCTCAGTTGTCAAAAGGCTTATCTGAGCTTACCTTTCCAAACTCCAGCCATTTTCCTCTTGTTTCGTTTCAATCTCACCTCTTCCTTCTGTCCTTGCTCTTATCCTCGATGATCCCTTCTCCATTGCTGCTACTCTCAGAGAGCCGTTTCTATCCAACAGTATCATTTCACTCCTCAGCTTTAGGACTGAGCTGCCCACCACTATTATGTCATCCAACGCCTGCTCTTAAACAGTGTTGAAATTCACAGAGGGTCTTGGGCAATGGTACTTATGAGAAATATTATACCTTTGGAGTCTCTTGTTTCAATCTGCTTTCCTGTTGTAATGGCCCAGGAGACAAAATACATGTGTGACATTTCCAGGTTTTTATTTTACTGGACAAAAAAACATGACATGGAGCTGCATTAAGATTTTAAACTTGTAACTTTAAGCTCACGAAAATATAGTGGGTTCAAAGAGCATCCCACATAGTTGCAGCTTTCTACAAATAATATGGAATTATGGGCTTTTGGAACACATAACATGTAGTATTTTTGCAAACCCCTCAAATCTGTGCTACTTAAAGGATCAGGAAAGTGCCTAGAGGATCCCTGTAGTCTTATGTGTTCGCCCACGCCACCAAACTCCCAACAACCAAAACTTTTTTTCTCCCTTTTCTATTTTTTTTAAATGAAAAACTCATCAAAATCATGAGCTCTTTCTTTAAGCATCACTTCTCAGTCAAACAACTTTTATAGTGACCTACAGCCACCAATTCATCAAGAGCTGCCATCTTGGGAGCGTAAGCCACAAGGCTATTTCTGTAGTGACCCAGATTTTCAGGTGAATCTGGTTCCGTGTCTTTGTAATGAGCTGCAGCAAACCAAAATGAGCATACAGTAATAGGTCAAATAAACTATCTTTCCTTTTTACTTCAAGTCTGCATTTTATATGTTCACCTTATCTTAGAGATTCCTTCAAATAATTAGCAAGCTAAATCTCCTAAAAATGATGCATCTTGCCTTTAAAACACAATAAATGCAGAAGAAATTCCCCCCAGTCTAATTTCCTTTCTTGGTAATTTTGTCAGATTAATATCAAGCCAATTTCCTGGAGCCTGTTCTTACAGAGACTGATGGCATGATGATGGTATCACTGAAAGAAGGCTATAATTGTAGAGGATGGCTCCTTTTGGGAGGAATATGGGCACAGATGGACCCTGAGGTTGATGGAGAAATTTCTCTGTTCTCAAAGGCTATCAGGAAGCTTTTCCAAGCGGGCAAGAGATATAAATAAACAACAGTCGGGGAGCAGGTCTACAGTACATGTAAGCACTAAAATAAATCAGCCCTAATTTTGGCAATATCAAGGCATAACGATAAAAAATGTTTATTTTCACAAAAACCCTTTCTGCCCTATAAAACACTGTGCTTAAGAAAAAAAGTTTGCCAGTATGCTTCAACCAAAAGAGCAGTGTGACCTCAGCTTTAAACTCATACGTAAGTCACAAACACAATACAAGGAGGAGACAGCAGAAAGACACACCTCCACAGTCTGAAGGAAGCAAGGGCATACACTCAGTATACACTCAAATTGGGATGCTAATGACCTAAGGAGATTATATTCTGTCACTCATAAATTACATTGAAGATTTAATTATATCACAATGCTCCTCGCTTCTGTCATTTTAGAGGATTTTCTTGAAAAAACATAAAGAGAAACTACATTTTTCACACCTTAATGCTGGAATTTTAAAAGAAAATGCTAGGATTTTATGTAAGAATAAGCAGTCTACACCAGAAAAAAACAAAAGCCAATAGATAATATGCATTTCTACAGGCTCCTCGGTGCCCAAGATAGTGAGATGAAATATTAAAAGCTAAATAAGCAACAGAGCTTGGAACAACTCACAACTGCCTAATGCCCTCTCTATGTACTTTCAAAAAGTTAAAAGCGAAAAGTGTGGAAGCAAGTTTGCTTAAAAATGACTTTTTTTCCCCCCTGCAAGATATAAATAAGTGGTTTTACATTATTTACAATATGCCCTGAGACTGAGACGGAGACTGAGAAATTCAGATGAAGCAACATTAGACTGATGTCAACAAAGATTTGCCAAAGACAATCTAAAAACATCTTTTTTTTAAAAGAAAAATCAAAGGTAACAGAGATGTGTTGGTGTGCATGTGAAATAGACACAAGAACATTATGAATCAGAGAGTATGTAAAAGACCATAAAGCTACTACTTGTGGAGCAGGGGCGTGAGAGGACATGACAGCCAACCGGTGGCACAGAAAAGTCTGTGTGTGTTAATGTATGTGTACATGGGAGAGAGAGGAAGAATCTCTATTAATCTCTTGCATTACTGCAGTCATTTTCACTCTCTTCATCACTAGCAGCATGTGCTCTGTGAGATTTAAAATATTTAAATCTGTAATCTGTCAGCATTATGAGGTTAACACACACCCGAAAGACTGGTGTCCTATCTGTCATTTTGCTTTCCACTTCACGAGTCCCGCATATATCACGAGGACCTGACACGGCCTTTTGTCGTTCTGGCTGGAAAAGACTTTGCGGCCGGTGCATGTAATTTCTCAACAGCGGAACAGAAATGCTGCTGGACCCTTGAGAAAAATTACGGGGAAATGCGTATAGCTGAAAACAGAAGAAGAAAAAAAAGGCTGCGTCGGTGTGAAGCCCAAAGAAGCCTCTAATTGTTTCCCCAGTGAATGTGACCCAGTGACTCTAGAGGAGTTCTTCCTTGTTCCTTTACTACGGGTAAAGCAGCATTCATTATTGATTTGGTGGCATGGATTCATCCTTTTACACAACATACTCTTTTGAGAGGGCTTAAGTGTTGTGTCAGTTTGGTGCACGGCTACATTAGTGACTCACAGATACATCCTCTTTCACCTCTCTCATACACTGTGCTGTATTTTCCTAAAACTCTGAATTAATAACCAAGACTGAATAAATTGAATGGGAGTAAAGCTTGAATGACAGTGACCCGTATATAAATATTAGGTTGATGGAAGACACTCCGACGTGGTCCATTTAGCCAGCTCCATGTCATGTCTTCATACGACAGGCTTTTACTAAGCTCCTTAAGAGCCTGCCCCAGGGGATCTGTGGTAGGCTGGAGGTACTGACTCAGGCCTTATCTCCACTAATTTAGCCCCATGAATTAGACAGACCCTTGTTTCTGTGTCCTGCCAGACCCACACAATACTCACTCCATGTTAAGAAAATGAGGATAGAAAGGGGCTTAGTGATTGCTTAGTTGGATAAGAAGCTGTGGGAATTGACAGAAGGGACGGCACACTCTGCCACTTCAACTTTACCTGGACATTAACTTCATCCCTGGGATTAAAAAGTGTTGACTCCCTGTCACTTCTTTCTCAATTTTTGCAGTGGATTAAGTGAAACAAAACTGCAATTTGCATCGTGCGGATTAGGTTTCACTTTCTGAAAACAAACAGGTTGGGCTTCACTCCTTGTCAGCATCACTAAGTAAGAAGAAAATGACTGTGATTTATTCGTTTTCACATATTCCTCTAATATTTTTTGACAAATCTTAAAAGTGTGTCTGTGAGTCACATGTGGACATTTAAAGGGCAGATGTTTCTCTTAATCTGTTTATGAGTCCACTCTCACTCCCATGGCATTACATATCATCATGTCAGGAACACTGTATTATAAATTGATAAAGAAATGACTGTGGCACTGGACATTTTCAAAGGCAAATGGTGAATTTTATGAAGAAATGTATTAAAAGTTCTGGTTCCAAGAACCAGAAATTCAGTTGCCAAGTTCCTCAATCTAACCTGTAAGTAATAACACAAGTTACTATTAAATGGATAATTGTAAGAGACATTGAGTGCAAGAGAAATCAAAATCTCTTCAACACCAAGCTGATAAGGAACTTTAAAGCCATAAAAGGGCAACTGTGCAGTTGCCTGGCAAATATCACCACACCAATTGCCAGCAAGGATAAACCATCTAAGACTACAGTACGCAAGAGGACATATGGTTGAGGAATTTATCAAGGGAAAACTGTAAAGGGCATTAAAAAAAACTACTCGTGCTTTCTCATTATATACCATGCAAGTCTGTGTAAAGTTTGAGGACACTGTTAGTGAGGACTTTTCTTTGCTTATGGAGTTGGGAATACTGGTTTCTTGGTTGTGGAGGAGGATACGAAGAGGCAGAGACAAAAAAAAAAAATTAGGAGAAACTGCGCTAATTAGGTGGAATCCTGAGTTTTCCAGCTGAATCAGCTGAAAACAACAACAGGTTCCAACAGTCTGCATAATCCTCTACACACAGAAAACACAAGAGATAGACACTGTCCCACACTCCTGATGTTCTGACAACCAGTTATTTGGTGTATAAGGGACTAAAGTAAAAAAAAAACAGCAACAAAAAAATAGTCATTGTTCCAGACTGGTATGAAAAGTAATTACCAGAGTCAACACCCCATTAAGATGCCACTGATGCTAAAATTCTACTTTAATCCAACACACCACCACCGTTGACAGAAGGACAATATCAGACACAGTAGCCTATATCAGATGGTTTTATGTCAGAATGAGAATAACAACTGCATGTATGGAATATAAACTAAGCTCTGTGGACTGACTCTTCCTTTAAACAGAAAATCAGTTTTTGTTTTCTGTGATCTTTGACAGGAATAAAACACAAGCTCATCTTTATCCCTAACTGAGCCCATGTGAGCCCACATTAGTGCTGTGTACCTTCTCTGACTCCACTTCCCTTTTTTCATTTTCTTATAATTTATTTTCAAAAAGAAAAGAAAAATTCTCCTTCAAAAACAACTTCTCGCTGCTGCAACTTGTTTGGTTTAAACTCTGATTTGAACGCAGTGGGCTTCATCTGTGTGATATAGAGTGTAGCTGGCCTAATTAATAAATAATTAATAAGTGCATAACTTCTGGCAGACAGTGAGTGGAGACATACTGGGTGACATCTGCTTTGTAGTCAGAACGGCGATGTCCAAAAGAATCTTGTTTACAAAGCAGACATTGGTCGTTGGCAATGAAACCTGTTCGTTGGGGGAGATGTTTTTGGGCCATGAACAACGTAATATCTGTTAAATATCTGATGTGCAGGAGTCTTGAGGCATGCCAGGGGCCAAAACCACTTTATAAATTACACAAAAGCTCTTCAGTCTTTTTTGACACTTTGAACAAATGTGTTTTCTTCATTATTAAGATGAGTATAACAATGCAACAAAGTGTAAGTCGAGGATTGTCAGCCTTTTTCAGTATTTCTGTCACAAAAGGTGAATTGACAATGAAAAAAAGCGCATCCTTATGAGCAAATGCGAAGAGACAAGTTGATCCTCCTTCATTAGTCACAGTGCAGCCATGTCTGTGAAGGGCAACAGAGGCACTCTGAGCGGCTGTGCAATTAATTGAATTTGATTTTCAATTATGATTTCTGCTTTCGATGATTATGAAAACAAGATAGCTGATATAAAGCATTTATTGTGTTGCAGTATAGGTTTGTGATGATGCTGTCATGTCATGTTTTAGAGGCTCATCACTGCCTTTTTCTTTACAACAATGAACCTTCTCATCTGTCCCTCAAAGCTCCAACTGACTCCCTGCCAGGTAGAGTTTATCTTGAAGTGGGGAAGAGTGCCTTTGGACAACAAGAAAGCTAAAATCAATTCAGCTGTTTGGAAACACTTTGAAGACCAGCGACAGACAAGAAATTCCTAAAAGTGGGGTAACATGTTTCCAAAGTGGGTGAGTAGCTAAACGCTGAATATGATCTCATGATGATGGAGTAATTCATGCATCAGTGAGATGCACGGCTTGGTTTTGATTTAAAAAATTGATCTTTTTTATATGATTTCTCCTCATTTCAGCCAAATCTGCATGCCTCTGACCTAACATTGCGATAAAATGAAAAAATCTCCATCTTACATAAATCTCTGCTCTCGCAATTATCTAAATTAAGTCTGCTCAGATAGATGGCTCTAAACGGTGCCTTTTGGAGCGACACTCAAAAGCGAAGCCAGGTGTTCTGCTCGCAGCCTTTTTCTTGTTGTGCCTCCGACTTTGTGAGTTGCCAAAACAGTGCTCTAACATCGGCGGCTTTTCCACAGCAGCAGATATGAGCACTGGTTTGACATCTTTTCAGAAGGTCAGCGGTAACCATTTGGGAAATTATTCAGCTCCCGCTTCTGCTGCTTCAAGTCAACACATCACACACAATGAAGAATATTAGAAAATAAGAATAATCTTCCACTGCTGTCCTCATATGTGTGTCAATGCATTTTGGCGTAAACACACCACAGAATCACGCGTGCCTATACACACCCCTGTTTGTGTGTCTGGATGTGAGGGCAATAACGAGAGCATGCTGAAAAAGAAAACTGAAGGCTAGAGAACAAGAGGCCTCTTGGGCCAGAGACCAACGTGTGGCTCATCCATGTTAAGTCGGGCCAAGGCGTACTCAGGTGTATTCACTTTAGGTCAGGACGAAGCCTCGCTGACCTTTGCAGCCGACAGAGAGTCTCATGGAGCTTTTCTTTAACAGCCCGGAGACTCACATGGGTAAACAACAGACTCAATGCTGCGCTTTTTTCTTTGTATGTGTGTGTTTAGGAGTGTGTTAGTCTGTGTGTTTTTCAGTCATTGTATGTGGGCCACCTCTTGACGGCTCAACCCTTCCAGTGTAATCTGACGAGTAAATGAACACATTCAGCAAGCCATACTCCCTATAATTACTCCCCAGCATCTCGGACCCAACGCTCAGTTTTTTTGTCCTAGCAATGAAGCGGCCATGACTGTTACGCAGCTCAAGTGCGTCCAAGAAAATTTCAGAGAAAGAACGAAGAGTAGATATTAAAACAGCGGGGAACTTGAAAAGTAGCAGTTTGCTGAACTAGAATACAAACACTGAAAGGCCAAAGAGAGAATTAACAAGCAGCAGCATGCATAATCTCTTCCATGATATTGTGGAGCCACATCTAATATAAATGAACACAATTTGCTGCAAATCTAAATAAAATCTAAGACGCCTTAATCAAATTCCATCTGGTAGTTTTTAAATCTGAGCAACAAGAAGCAGGAATTCCATATTTGTGTGTGTGTGTGTGTGTGTGTTATTATCACCAATTAAGCTCCTCTTTCATCAATAGTGCTATGCTAGGAGAATACAATGAAAATGCTTAGGGTACAGGGACGCATTGCTTATTCAACTTATCACCATGACAACTCTTTCTTGATGATTCCCTTCCATCGTCTCTCTCTGGAATTCAACTCTGTCAGTTATTTCTTTCTACCGCTCACTACAAAGACACCACTTATTAACAAAATGTGTGCCATGTGTCAAGGAATGTCACTTTATATGACAACATACATGCATGCTGTCTGCAGATGTTTCCGGCTCTTGATCCACATTTCTTTAATGCAATTTAGAATAAAAAAGGGAAGAAATAATTTAAGTCAAAGGCAGTGTCATTATGAGATTAAACTTGCTGAATTTATGGGGAGAATGTTAAGGGTTAACATGAAAATACTGCACCAAATTAAAAATACATTAAGTTTTCTCAGTCACTCTAAATTGAAAATATATCTTAAAATGAGCACATTTCGTTTTGCCAGGACGTAATAAAGTCATTCAGATAACGAACCTTGTGTTATTTTGGCATGGAGATTTAAATTGAGTATTCAGTGAAAAAAAGAGAAATCATCTTAGCACATGGAGAGATAAGTACATGAAAAAAAAAGAAAAAAAAAACTTTAAAAGAATAGAAAAACTGGCACTCTCCCATGTACGCCTGTGGCAGATTATCCTGCTCCTCCTCATCTCAGATGAAGACTACTGTATGCTCGCAACAAACGGGCGGAGGATCCCCGCGTTCATAATTAAGGCATTTAATTCCATCACTCTGCGTTAAAGTCTATTTTTTAAGCTTGCTGTTTCGTTTTGCATCACAGGAAGTCATCAAGCTTTTTTTTTTTTTTAGGAAAAGAATTCTCTGAACAGGGAGCGCAGTGACGGGGAGGTTGCGCGTCACTGCTCTTAACGCGCATACAGTAGGATAGGATACCTTTATGCCCAAGTAACAAGTGCCCTGAACATTACTCAAAGGCATTTATTCACTGCATTGACGTTTTCAAATCAGTGTGTTGTAACAATTACCGGAGTGCGTTCAAAGAGGAAAGAAAACCCTATCCGTTCATATTTCCAACAAGACTGGCACTAGTCCGCTCAAGTCACAAAATCCAAACCAGTGCTGCATCGATGTTGCATTTTAGTATACAACTCTGTATCGTCACAGAAAAAAAGACACAAGTCTAAGTAAAATAATTGAAACGTGCCCATTTCCTTTGCATCCTCCAGTGTCGCTCGCGCAGACAGATGTTAAGTATCATAAAATGACTCACCTGCCTTGTCGAAGTGTAAATCCCCCCATGCCTTTCTGAGAATAAAAAGCTTGGGCAATGTTTGACCGCCTCTGGGTCTTCACTTGCTGTCGGGCTCACAGCCTATGTACTCCAAATATCGGTGTAGTCTGAACACTGCTTGGATATTTTTCGGGGTTGACCTTCCTGTGCAGCGATACCGTCTCTCATCATCCTCTCTCTGCTGTCATATTAACGGATTTCTCCCATGACATTTTATTCAATTTAATTTTTCCTCCAAGCGGAGAGCTCTCCTCCTAGTCCTGGTGCGTTTTGACGCTCTTGCCTTGACTCTTCTTCGACTCAAAACGAGCGTCGCGGGAGCGCGCCGCGCTGTCCCGCATGAATATATTCGGGAGCGCCAACTGGAGATGGAGAGAAGAGTTACTAGGTAACCAAGGGCACACGCATCACACATGAAAAGAAGCAGAGGATTTATGCCTTCTAACTATGCTCTGCCCATCTGCTCTGCCTTCCTTGAGTGCTCATCAAAAATAACCTTATTTTATCACACTGATGGGTCATTCGTTATGTGTCTCACCAAATGGCCTAATCCTATGAGGAACTCCACTTTGAAACGATGATTAAATTCTGATGAGCTATTTACAAACATGACAGTTAGGAGCAGGCGAGGAATTTCATGAGACTGGAGAAAATTAATGAATGAGGAGGAGGCAAGCTCCCCTCATGCTGAGCAGGCAAGTTAGAAGCCTAATAATTATAACAGAAGCCTGTGTTTTGCGGTTTATCTCTTATACATTACTGTAAGTGTACTTTCAGCTTATTGCATTTATTTAGCGTTGTTGTTCATTTCAGCCAGTATGGAAAAAAACGGGACAAAATGCAATCTAGGTGGGAAAGTCTGAAAAAAATAGTCTTATTAATTGACATTAGTCAATTAGGATTATGCCTCTGTGAAGCTGGAGAATGCATAAGAAGCCAATTAGAGGAGGAATGGTGAAAATCAAGAAAATCCCAATGCGATCCGAATGCTGTGTTGACCTAATGCTAGCTTCCCCTTTGACTCAATAGCATTACAGTAAATATGCCAACATCTTTATTACTGCCTCCAGTTTGTAATGCAGGCTTTCTGTTATGCATTATACCATTACGACATCAGAGTTATTCCCTCATTGGACAAAAACTCCTCAGACCTGCAGAAATCATAATATAATTGCTTTTGAATGATAACTAACAATCATAGCCAATCATAAAGTCTCTTACATAAATGGTAGAAAATAAAAAAGTCTGTGGGATTTCTCATCTTTTAAAATTATCGCAGTGCTACTTGCATGTTTCACAGCAATTGTGATGGTATCATTTAGAGAAATGCTTCTATTAATTTAGCTTTTTTCAGACTCTATGCATTTCAAGTTCATTATACAGATGGTATAAGTTGAGTCAGTCTGCAGTGACAGTGTGTGAAAAGGAGTGTAACCCGAAGTCCATCAATTCAGCTGTTTCTAGCCGCCATACTCCTTTCAAATAGATTCATAATGTTTTTGTTTACCCTTTTGGCCTTGATTCAGATAAAGAAAATAAGAAAAAAAGCAACTTTGAGGAGAGGGAAAATCACTCAAGTGGAACAAGACTGAGAATTCCTCTTTGGGAGCAGACTTTTATCTAATAAATGCCAAATAGATGTCTTATCTAAAGTAAACACACATGGGAAACCAATTATTTTAAACGGCTGCTTTAATTTCTATAAGGTTCTTAGATTCATGAGGCATAGTAAAACAATTCTAAATGATATGAATCTGCAGATGGATACTTGGAGCAGTTTACCCCCATATAAAGGTTTGCCACCATTTATTGATATTTGTACACCTTGTTTGACAACCTGTCTGTTGTTATTGGCTTTTAAAACCAATTGAGATCAATACTGTATCATCATGTCACCCCTCCTTCATCCTTGGCTGTGTCTGTGTATGTGTGTGTGCATGTGATTTTTAGTTGTTTACCAAAGCAGTGCAGCAATGAGGTTAACACTTTTTGTTTTTGAATATTTCATTCATAATGGTGTAATTCAGCCTTTTAAATCTCCCCCCAGTATTAAGGGGAGCTCTTGTTTTAAGTTCCAGCAGGGGTAAAACAATCGACAAAACATCTTTAATGTGGTCTCTAACAGTGTAAAGCGTAATAACAGCACCACTTTAAGATTTTTAATTATAATCAAATTTATACCTCAGAAAATAAGGTATAACAACTTACTAGCAGAGAAAATTGAGGAAGATTCAGTAATTAGAGCAATCTTTTATATGCTTATCTTCAACTATGATCATGAAATAAGATTTGGTGTTCTGGAACAGAAACCAGCATCCATATGACTGTTAATGCCACTCTTGTGTGCAGAGACCTTTTAATTAAAGAACAGCAAGGGGTTGATGCAACAGCCTCCCTCCCTCCCCCCACACACACACCCACACCCCCCCTGCTGACGTTCAAAACTCAGACTGTGGAAAATATAAAAGATGCAGAAAAACTGATGCAGACCAGAGTGCAAGAGAAGGAGTGTTGGAAAAAGAAGCTCAGATGTAATATAGGCCTACTGCTCTTTTTGTGAAATGGCCAGTTCAAAAACAACAACAAAGCCAAGACCGTGAGGCTATCTGTGCAGTGTTACCTTAGCTGACATTCACAAATGCAATATTTGACATGAGCGAAGTCCTGAGCTTTACAAGTCGAGTCATCTGTCCTCACAAGAGTGTCAACTCAGTCACAAATAGATGAATATTGTGCCAGAGGCAGTTTGATGGGTAACTTCAAAAGCAAGCTTGGGGAGTCAATATGAGCATCACAGTCTCAAAACAAATGGTGTCTAAATCAATGTCACAGTGCGCCACACCCCAAAGCTCAAGATTGACTTTACTAAATCTTTATTCATTGCAAGAGTAATTATACAAGTACATCAAAGGAAATAAGTAAAGTGACTTTATGGCATTTTTAAAATGATACAATAATAATGTGAACTACATCCATAGAACTATATTATCATAAATATGATGTAAATGAAAGGGGACATGAAACAGGGCAAATTAAGTAAAACTAAAGAGAAATCTAAGAGATTAACAGCTTATAATGTAGTTTGTAACATTCAGATGTGGAGAAAAAGAAAACCTTTGCCATGGATGGGCCTTTGGATATACATACATATTTTGCATAATTTAAAATACTTGAAAATGAAGGCATTTTGGGTGATTGCCAAAAAACAGCTCCTACTAAATAATTACCGTTAGAATTTGGAGAAAAAACAGCTTTATAAACAATTTGAGTAATTGAATTTCAAACATTTATTTTCCAAAAGCTGTGTTTTTGAAATGATAGCAGCATTAATCATGAAAGAAAGGTAACTGCGGGTTACTGAACAGTGTTGGGGGGGGGGGGGGGGGGGGGCCCCCGAAAAAGAAAAATGAACAACCCCCCAAATAACCGTCAAATTATTT